>APFE030084059.1:0-73568 GCA_000404065.3 Pinus taeda
TATATATCAATTGGGGTTATTGTGGGTAGTTGGGAGGAAAGAATGGAATCCTTCCCACTCAGGTTGAATTCCCACAAGTAACATGATGGATATTGACATTATACTCATATTCCTCACATGGAATTACAATATTGTAATTGTGAATATATATTAGCAATTATAGAGAGGGAGACAAGGTTTCCACCTCTAGATATTGATTCCTCTTGGCCCTTTCGTTAAATGAATCAATGACATCGCTTGTTAATAATATTATTTATAATTTTTGAAATTTCATTTCTCTTATAAGTTTATTAATTAAATTTAAATGTTACAAATTGAGGTTATTTTAATTTTTATATTAAAATGGATCTCAATTTATAACCTTTTTTATATGTATCTTTATATTCATTGTTTTTTCTAATTATGTGTTCATTAATTAAAATCTTTATATGTCTTTTAATTGATTATGTGTTCATTAATTTATTTTATTAATTTTGTATGCCTTTTTAATTTTAAATGAGTCCATATTGTTTTTTTCTTTTTATAAATTTAATTTTAAATTTATTTATCTAATGTGAACATCTCTCCACACTAGGAAATAAGGATATTTGTATCAATAGAGATGTGAAATTTATATAGATACCAGTATAGATTGATCTTAATCACTGATCTAACAAGTCCTCCACGATACATATGCATGGACGTATATGTGTAATTTTTCATTGTTTAAATTGCATTTTTGAATGAAAATAGGGATTCAACTCTTTGAAAATCCATTGGGAAGTTAAATTGTTTAGACCATGCCATTGAAACTTGTAATTCCAATAAATGTTTACTATATTTCAGACACAATTGACCTAAAAATATACTTATAAAATGGCCAAAATATAGAATACTGAGATTACTTTAAATATTTTAACCATAATATTTTTTTTTCAATTGCTTATATTAATCGACATTGAGATATTTTACTTAACATGAGGATTGAAATTTTTTATTTATAAAGTGCATTTTTCCCATTAAAATATTTTTTTGCTATTAATATATTTTTAAATATAAGCGAATATTAATATATTTTTGTTATTTAATCTTGCATATTAAAATATTTTAGTAATGACCACATTGTCTTTTTTTCATTATTATTAGTAATTTTTAATACCGCATATTAATTTTATATTAAAAATTAAATGAATTGCACATCTCCTTTTGAATTTTTTTACTTTCAATTACTTGTTTTGGTATTAAAATATTTACACACACACAACATTCTATATCTATATGTGTGTGTGTATGTGTGTATACAATCCCATGTCAAAGTACACACACACCCATTAACATGCATTCATAATAACTCCGAATTTAGCGATTATAGAAAGGGATCAAATTTCTCAAAATGCAAATCTCCTACAATCTTGTACATGTGAAAACACACACACACCCACATACATTCATCATAGCCCCCAATTTACCAATTATAGAGAGGGAGGCAAAGATTCCACATCTAGATACTTTATTCCTCTTAGTGCTTGATAAGATCCCGCATTAATTGAATCAATATTACTTGTTAATAAAATAATTTATATCTATATAAATTTCACATCTCTTATAAGTTTATTAATTAATTAAATTTAAATTTTACAAATCAAGATTATTTTAATTTATATATTAAAATGGATCTTAATTTATAACTATTATTTTTTCTTATGTCTCTATATTCATTCTTATTTCTAAATATGTGTTCATTGTTAATTTTAGGGCTAGCTTGTTCTCTGTTGTAGATAATCACATTTTTTAACTTTTTCAACAATTTACACATTATAGTCACCCCATATTATGATAAGAAATTATATAGTGAGAACAATAACATCAACAATGCAATTGAATAATAAGGAACAATAGAAGAAAAGCATATACAATAGAGACACTAGGATTTTGGTCAGAGACCATGGCAAAACCCCACATGGGAGAAAACCCATAAATTAATTCTTCTTCTTCTATTAGATATTCATGAATGTTCAACTAAGATACAAAGTACAATAAGAAGGAGAGATATGTCTTTCATCGTCATCACATTAGGCCACATTAGACCAACCTGGGATCATACATGATCATCTAAGAGGCATTATCAAGACCTTTGATTGGGCTGCCTCCTAATCACTGTAGGTAGCATAGATCTATGTCTCAAGAAGCACTATCAACACTATTATAAGGAAACTATCATAGATCATCGTCATATTGTCATATATCACTATTAAACTGTCATACATATCTATCATGAGAACTCAGTCCATACATCACTTTCCATAATAATACTACCATATTTTCATTAAGACTGCCATACATCAAAGTAAACTAGAATCTCTGCCCAAACATCCATGTTACTAGCACTGAATATTTTCCCAAACAATACTATCAATAGCATTGAAGATTAGCCCAAACATTATTGTCACAAAGGAACAAGTTTCATGCCATGTAGGGACAAGAATCTTTGCCATATATTACAGTCACATGAGACATACATCACTGTCATACAACCACACATCTTTGTCACAAGGATATTCCATATGTCATCGTCATACAAGGCCTTTTCCACACATCTCAGTCATAAGGACATTGTCATATATATTACAAGAATTTCTACCATGCATCAGTGTCATACATCACTAGAATTTTTTCCATACATCAGTATTGAACACAAGATTAGGGCACATGAAGAATGTTGACAAGGATCTCCTCATAGGCCTCTTTAAAGGTCACATAAACCATACCCTAGATGCAACAGGTTAGGGCCATTAAGGCCGCACCAAGAGATAGCAAAGAAACCATAAATAAAACCCACTTAACAGAGAGAAAGTTTGCATAATAGTAGGTCAAGGTTACAGAGAGAAAGATACATATGATGCATAAAGAAGGGTCGCAAAGGATCCATAGAGAAACCACAAAAGATGACAACAACAAGACTCAGATTAGGCCATAAAAAAACCACAAAGAAGAGTTGTTATAGGTTGATTATAAACCAAAAAAGAAAAACCACATTAGACCACATATAAATTACAGAGAAAGGGTTTCAAATGGATCATAGGTAGCCGCATAAGATGCCACAAAGATAGACGCAAATTACCACAAAGAAAGGCCACATATACCATAGAGAAACCACATAAGACATCCACAATAAGACTAAGATTAGACCGTATAGATTAGGTGATTAGGCCACAAAGAATAGGCCACATGGATGTCTCCAAAGAAACATAATAACTATAATCAACCCTCTTCAAGAACACGACAAACTCAACCTTATTTTCACCTCAGATTAGCTCCTATAATTCTTGGCTGCCTTAGATAAAGATGCCACATAAATTTGAGTTGAATTATGCCAAATGGGAGGATATATGCCAATTCATATTAGTTTGAACATGTAAAGGGACACGACCTTTGGGGTAGGTCGACTTGAAAATATTATGAGACTAACTTGAATTTGGAGGGAAAACATAAATTCAAATTTACTAATAAATTTCTTGATATTGGAGCTGACATAGTTGCTTGCCCAAATAAATTCACCACATCAAATAATAATAATATTCTTTAACCAAATTGAGTTTTCTTAGGGGCAAAATGGATTTTCTTGAGGTAGTTGGGATTTTCCTTAGGAAAATTCATCCCAGAGCTGCCCCAAATTTCAACATTCATTAATTAAATATTTTTTTATATGCGTTTGTAATTTTAATTGAATTCATATTATTATTTTTAATTAAAATTAAAATTTACATATCTATTTTGAACATCTCTTCACACTGGACAATAATAATATTTATACCAATAGAGATGTCGAATTTCTATACAAACCAATATAGATCAATTTTAATTACACATCTAATAAGGCCCGAGAGGGATCAAATCTCTTGAGGTAAAAACCTCATTTATGGTACAAAATTTGACAAAAAATGTTTGCATAGAGATTTGATCCCTTTTTGAGCTTGCTATATATTGGTTATAAGTATGCATGGATGTATTTATGCAAGTTTTCATTGTTTAAACTACATTTTTGAATGAAAATATGGATTCAACCCCTGGAAAATCTCTTTGGAAGTTGAATTGTTTAGACCACACCATTTAAACTTACAATTCCAACAAATCTTTGTTATATTTTAGACACAATTGACCTAAAAATATACTTAGAAAATGACCAAAATATAGAATAGTGAGGTTACTTGAAATGTTTTAACTATAGTTTATTTTTATTTTTTTTCAATTTGCTTATATTAATAGACATTGAGATATTTTAATTAATAGGAGCATTGAAATATTTTATTTATTAACAACATTGTTTATCTATATATATAATAAGTTGTTTGGTGGTGTCTTCCATTAATCATAAAAATATTACATCAATCAGCTCATTATCAACTTATGGTTTCGACTTGCCAAGTGGGAAACTAGGTCTGTTGACCATATGTTTACTAAATAACCAGTCCAAAATTTAAACATAAGCAAAAATTTGAGAGTCACACAAGAGGTAATATCAACATCAATCCAAATGTCTAGAACCAAACAAAATTCTACATCATAAAACACATGTAAGAAAACTAGGAATCAAAAGAGTTCACTACATCCAAGGTGGTGGCACAGGTCCCATCGAGCCATTTCACTATCTAATCACCCCCTTTGAGGAGCTATTAATATATATTTTTTATTTAATCCTGCATATTAAAATATTTTATTTATAACCCACATTGTATTTATTATTATTAATAATCTTTTTTAAATGTTGCATATTAATTTTATTACTAGAAATTAAATGAATTGCACATCTCCCTCTTTTAATTTTTTTTTGCTTTCAATTACTTCTTCTCTTTTGGTATATATATATTATATATAATATATATATATTATATATATATTATCTTAAAAATATTATTACATCCAAATTTAAGGATAAGTTGTGAGGCGATAAGGAGTTAGATGGAAAAAAGAAGCTAAGGTATTATAAAAAGGTGATCAACCCTAATCTCAAAAACTAGAATTATCTTTCTGCCTTGATCAATGCTAAGAAGAAAATGAATGTTGCTAAGATTTTAACTAATTCTCATGAGCATCAAAGTGAAACCGAGCGTTGATGTATTCCTAAGACACCTTGTGATGAAAGAGTTTGTCACCTTTGTGATATCAAGAGGGCTGAATATGAAAAACACTCTCTTGGATTGCCCAGCTCTTACTCACATCATTCTAATTTTCAAAGCCTTTGCCACACTACCAACCTTCTTGACTTGTTAAGTTAGTAAAACTATGATGATCTAGGTATGCTTCTCTCCCTTCTTTTTTATCATAGAAATAAATTATTAAAGAATCTCAATCAACCTCTTACTTTCTTAAGGTCTTGTAGACCATATTGGTCTTAGTGGAGGTTAATCATCATCATCATCATATAAAGTTGACATTGAAATAAATTAATTAAGAGGGATATTCAAATAACTTATTTAATTCTTGTATTGACATATTATTAAAATAAATAAAAATGATACATCTTTCTCACACTCAAAAGTGAAAATATATGATTTTTTCTTTTTACTTTTAATTTCTTATAATTATTTGATGAAAAAAATTGCTAGCACACTGATAGTTAGATTATTGTGTTTTTATGATGTTTTTAATTAAAAGTAACGAAATAATTATATTCATTTTTGTTTTATTATAGCTCACATTACTTTTTTTTTACATTATATATATAATATATATATATTTATATATATATATATATATATATATATTTATATATATATATATATTATATAATATAATAATTATTTTTAAAGGGATGTGTGTCAACTCGAGGTTGAGCACGAAAGATATTACACATCTCCCTCAATATGGGATGTAGCATGTGCCTCTCCACGCAATAAATAATATTACTAAGAACCAACATATATCCACCTTAACTCTAGATCTACTGAGCTCCAAGAGGAATCAAATCTTTAGAGGTACAAAATTTTCCTCAATTTTTGCATTCAAAAAAAAATTACAACTTGATAAATTTGATCTTTCTTGATCCATAAGCCAATCATCACAACAAGTGTCATTCCATGAAAGTATTAGGTAATCAATAACACATGCATTACACAACCCATCCCACAAGTCCCCACTCTGGCTCATCATGTTGTGTCTCATGGCTACCCTAGGACACAAGCCTTGACTCTCGCTCATCATGTCATGTGTTATGACCACCCTAGGAAATAAAATCAACAGATAAATATGGGATAAATCAATGGAGGTTTGATGTCTATGTTTAGATGAGGGAATTAGATAATAGTGAATTCAATTGCAGAGTGGATACTAGGGAGGACCCAAAAGAAGGGAGCCTCTTCTCAATGCTCACTGTGGTTTCTCATGTAGGATTTTGGGTTAGGTCTTGGCTCTTAGAAGGAATGAACTATACATAATTGGGTGTCACAGACAATTCACCGAGTCAACACGAGGAGAGCTCAAATCCTTACATGAAAATATGGACGATATCCTCCAGAAGCTCTTGGCCCTTGACAACATGACATGTTATGGTGGCAAGGTTTGGTTGAGCATGCACTTGCCCTTAAAGAGTCAAGTTGACTTGTTGTTGGAATAGGTGACCTTGAAGCTGATTAACACAGGCTTTGGCACTACATACTTCTGGTTTGGCTCCTCAAGTTGACCAACCTCTCGTAGACATTTGACCAACCTCCTGTAGACATTAATGGATCTCCAATCACACAATTTACCTTTATTCCTAGGACACCAACATCTAAGTATAACAAGGCACTGATTATGGAAGCAAATGTCTTTTATTTGTAATGTAATTATGAATGTTTCTTTTTGGTTAGTTAAATTTTTTTGTAACTAAGATGTTATATGATCCATAAATTATCATGCATATTGCATTGGACAATTTATCATTAACATATTTGATAAAATTATACTTAGAAATAAAAAAATATACACTTTGAGAGTTTATTTCCCTTCAAATATCTAGATCTAAAAATTATTATGTATTGTGAATGTTTGCAAATTATAATTATGTAGAAAATAGAAACAACGAATCAAAAAAATCACAAACCATGATTGACACAAGTTATAACTTGGGAAAAATCCTTTGGGGACATAACAGAGTTGGAAGGTGAGCTTGTTTTACTCTTTTTTTATGAATAGAATGGCCGCAAAAACAAAGAAGTAAGACCTGTGACTCGTGGGCTACTATAGTGCATCAATCCTCTTTATGTGCTTTCTTTGTATCTATATCGGCTCCTCTACTTGTTTATGAAACAAATGCAATTGAAAAGAATGGAACCCTTTTCCTCCTAGTGGCTTAGTTATAACACAACCTGATATCCTACTAATGGTTAGGTTTGACTTCTTCAACTCTTAAATAGAGTTACAATATGGACTCTCCTAGAATCCACTCATCATGATCACGTGGCTAGCCCATTTTCCATGAATTTTCATGAATAATGGGGGTTGCTGTGCATCCTTTCGAACTATGGTGGCAAAAACAAGGAGGTCAACTTCTAAGTAGCATAACTTTTGCATACCAACTCCAATTGAGGCCATTCTTGTGCATTTAGAAAGGTCTTTGTGTGTAGAATAAAAAAAATGGTGTCACACTAAAATGAAAAAAAAAATACTCACAAAAAAATTTGGTTTGATGCCTCAATATGCTAGGTTTCAGACCTCAATTTACCAAACTGGATCCCACTTGATAAATTAATTCCTCCAATTTTTCCACATGGAAAACAATCAATATAATGACCCAATCATACATTATAATATTTTGAAAACTTATAATATTCTAAACTCTAATCATAAAAACCTTTTAACTTTTTTTGACATTCCAATTTTCATTAAGCATCTGGCTTCGGCCAACTGCAGGAGTCATAGCAGCCTTCATGGATCCATAGATGCCGGAGCATCCCCGAGTGTAATAATTCTATGTCTCATCTATGTGAGATTTTGTTCTCTCCCAGCATAAGAATCCACAGAAGCAACATCACAGTGGAACATACCATTAAAATAAGGGTATTCATATGATCAACGGCAGCAAAGGGAAAAAAAAAAAAAATTAGTGGTATTTGAATTCCTTTTTCTACTGCTATTGTGATTATTTTTTTTATTAATTCTATGTACTACTCATGAATATATTATTTATAAATATTTTTTCGCTTGAGGATTGAGCAGATTTTCATACAACAAACAACACACCGATTTGGCATACAAGAACTGAACATAAAATCTTTTATGAACATTTTGACGGAGTTGCTAAGGGCCTAAATTAGCACACTCTTTGAAAAGATATAGATTAGGCTTGAATTAGAAAAAACATGTAAACAATGTTTTTGGGCTGTGTTTAACTTTCTTAATGCTTCACTTTAATTGGTTCTCTACTAAAATGACAGAAAGTTACTAGAGAGTTTGGTGAATATTTGGATTTAATAGAAGTATGTTTTTCCCATTGCTTCTATCTCCATGCTTTTCTGTACTTGATCTGGACAAAACAGAACTAGTGAACTAACACTTGATACCATTGCTTCTATCTCCATGTTTTTCTATATTTGATCTCGACAAAACAGCACTAGTGAATTAATACTTTGAGAATTCTATCAGTCAATTTATTCATTTCAACTCGCACAGTTTCTGGAGTTTTGGTGTTTGGAATAGATTTGAGAGTTGTCTTATTTGTGTTTTGCATGCCGTTTCTTCCTTAAAAAAAATTAAAAATTTTATCAGTCAATTTATTTATTTCAATTAGCACAGCTTCTGGATTTTTAGTGTTTAGAATAGCTCTGCATGTTGTCTTAGTTGTGTGTTTTGCATGCAGTTTTTTCATAAGAGAAGAGAAAATTGAACCAGTGAAAACTTAATTAGAAAAGTTGAAGCATCTAAAAACTTTCATTTTTATTCTATAAACTAATAATAAGACACACTTTACCAGAAATGAACTAAAGTGGTCTATTAAATAAGTAATCCAGATATCAATTGAAGTTATCCAAAGTGATTTTGAGATTGTCTAGAGTAATTGGAAAAAAATAGAATCCTTCCACCTAAATTAGATGGATATTGACCATATTTACGATATATACTCGCATAAACTAGCAATTGTTCCAAAAGGTATAAAGAGAGGCCAATAGAATTACTGAATTTTTCTAGAAGAGATGTTAAGCTGGCTAAAGGTTTTCTAATTGTTTTTTATTATGGTAAAATTATATTGATAATTCATTGGTTTTAATTTCAAAAGCTTGAAGGAATTTGAAGAGCGAGTATAGAATTGCTTTGTGGGATTTGATTCCAAAATCATTGATTTGTAAATACATACTCAATCAAATGTTAATTGTTTGAAACCCTGCACAAATGCTTGATATAAGCAAATAAGCCGAAAAGGTTGAAAGGCTTAATTGGTTTGTGGAAAACCTTGTTTTCTTGGACTGGATCATTGTGCACTTACTTTTCTTTAGATGTTTTGTTTATATCTATATTACAAGGAACATATTGAATGTCTTATTTCATTTCAGAGTAAATTAATAAAAAATATATATTATTATTACTAACTCTCATATGAACACGGCATAAAAATAATAATAATAATTCATAAATTCAAGAATATTTTAATATTTCAAAACATACAATTAAATTCAAATTAAACATAAGAAAATATTAGGTTAAATCATTTATTTTACACTATTAATTAATCAACTCTATTAAGTTGTCACATTATATGGTATTCTGTATCTATCCCATTGCTCAATTGTATTACGATTAGCTACTCTACAGTCCAGAAATTATATGCCAATTAGAATTTTACCACCATCTAGGCATAATGTATATTGAAATTTCATAGAAATAAATCAATGGCATCGACATAAAAGTATTAAAATACTAGAAATTCAATCATATTGAAATGAAAATTACTACAAAACGCTCCAATTCATAAACTCTCTTCATATGAATAAACAATTCTGTCAAATTACTTATTATTAATTAAAAAAACCCTTATATCAACCTTCATCCCTTGGAAATCTGCCATCCATTTGTAAAAACTATTACTAACTTGTCGTATTACTAACTTACTCCAAAACAGTTGATATATCGACGGAATATGTAATGACATTGTTGTTTACTTTTCCCTTCACTCATTGATTTCATCAAAGACTTTTGGTATTGGAGGATGACCATTATGGCCTAGAGAGGGCGCAGAAGGAGCTACAAAAGCCTTTAACAGGCGTACTGAATATCCTACTTCATCAACTACCTCTGTTACAGCAGATGTGGTCCTGGAACTTCAACTATCACCATTAACATTAAAATCCAAGCTATTACCATTACTGTTTTATTACCCATCGCTCCTCTCCTCTCCTCAACATTGCTGTTGCTGCTTGATATGATTAAGCCTGCTTGATGCAATTCGAATACGCTTTACATGGTGCAGATCATACATCAATCTATTTAATTAAAACGTTTCTCTTTTCCTTACTAGTTTACAACTGAAAAGAAACAGAGGCCTTTAAAATTAGAGAGCCAGCAGATCACTGGTATGTTTAGAATGTTTCTTTCTTCCTTATGCATTAGTTTTAAATTGGGTAAAAAAGCTTTAAAAAAGTGAGTGAAATCATATATTCAAAAAGACAGGAAATCCTTTTGCTAAAATAAGAAAAAGAAAAAAGTGAAAATGGGGCATTGCAAAAAACAGGAAAGTCTGCTTAAAAAACCAGTGAAAGCAGATCATCATAGAAAAATAGTCAAATCGAGAGAGTTATTCCAGGATATATTTTTGGGAAGGTGTATTACTTGTTAATAGAATTTAGTAAGTAAATAATTTGTATTGGCAGCATAAACCACACTTCAAATCAATAGTTGAAAGTATCTCACCTGATAGAACGAAGCAGGGTAAATTGGTTGACGATTGTTAATGCATAGGAAGGCCTATCCATCCAAGGAAAAAACCATCCAAGATATCATGGTGAATGGTATTAAGGTTGGATATTTTCAACAAATTAAATAAGAAGTGGTGGCCTTTTGTTGGGCGCAACCCAACTTGGCTAGATTTTGGGCAAGGAACCTGAGTTTTGTGGAGCGTGTAGTAGAAAACATGTCGTAGAGTACAAAGTGGACCTCACAATAGAGTAGCGGGGCGCAACGAAGACCACACAACAAAGTCACCATGCAACATAGGGGATTTGCGATGAAGCCCCTCCCTTTTTGTAAAAAGCATAAAATTTTGTAAAAGTTGATGGTTTTGGACCATAGTCCCTTGTATTTTGGAAACTATGGTATCTGGTCCATGGTAATGTAGCAATGTAATACCTCATGTAATAGTATATATAGGGATGAATAATAAAGAATGAAGGTATCAAATTGATCCAGATCTATGTTTATGGTGATATTTTTGTGATCTTTACTTTAGGAAAAGAGTGAAGCTCCACAGCTGAGTGCGTAGAGGCTTGGGTCTGCATCTTAGTACACAGAAAACATGCATCTATGTGTGTAGGAAAGAACTATTTGTTGTACCAATTCTCTATTATAAGCAACATTTCTTGTGGACGTAGTCCCACATTGGGATGAAACATGGTAAAATTTGTGTCTCGTGTGTTGATTTTCTTACTATTTACACTTTATTTCAGTTCTGTGAAGTTTATGGATATTTATGTTACGTTTGAGTAATGAATGTAATTATGCAAGTAATATATAAGCGCGAAGTAGTTTATGTATGTGAAGTATTTTATAAGTATTAAAGCATAAATAAAACACAAAAGTGCCACATCGCAACATCCTTCAGGCTACAGAAACTTGGTTCTACAACCCCCCATAGTCACTTCGGGTGAGACTGCGACTTGCTTGCAGGTCGTTGCTGAAAGGGCCAGTGATTGAGGGTTTTGTTGGTGCGTAGTAAAGTATGAACCTGGGTCATCCCAACCTAAGCCAACAAATGGTTCCATTGCCGAGACTAGGATCTGTTTGAGGGATGTTTATGTGGCCTTTGTGGAAGAAAGAAATCAAGATTGGGTATAACAAAAGGAACAAGAATTTGTAGAATAAGAAAATAGAATCCCTTGTCTGTCAACTAGGAGGTGGTTGGAGAAGTATATTTTCAAATATTAATACAAAATCTTCTTCAACTCATTCCATGTGGACCTATACTGGTGGATATCAAGGTTTATTAAGAGAATATTATTTTAAAGGAGACGCGCCTAAGGAGTGGACTCCTGAACTAATACAATGACTCAAGAACATTGACAATAGGATCTCAAGAGATTTTGAATTCTAGATTGACAACATCTTGGGAGGATTCATTACTGAGTTTGCAATAGACTCGATTGTGTCTTATAGTAAAGCAGAACAAAAGTTTTTCAAAGGACCGCGAGGTAATTTCTTGAAATATCTAAAACTTTGGATTAAGATGCTTTTGTGCAAAAAGGTAATTTTACGAATGCATTCAGATTATTAGTTACTTATGTTTGGCAGAAGACCCGAAGAAGGAAATAGAACAACGAAAAGTGGAAAAAGATATAGAATAGACATTAGGAAGAGATCTCATGGCCAAGATTCAAAGAATTTTATAGAAACTGACTATAGCCCCCTGTTAAGTGAGTCTGGAAGTGAAGAAAATTGCCTTGAGAACCCTGAAGGAACTCCGCAGTATTCACCTTTCCAGCGTGAAAGTTCGCCGAAACCATAATCAAGTAGTAATCAAGGTGCTTTTGGTTTTCCTCGTCCCCCTACCCCCAACTCCCATCCCCCTCCCCCACCCCCCCACCTCCACCGAGTGGAACTATGGCCGATGATATTAAGCTACCTATCTTTAAAGGGACTGGATCAAAGGATATAGAGTAGTTTTGTTTTTTATGTGAAGAAGTATGAATAGCAAAGTAGGTCCATGATGAAACTATAAAGAAAGCGCAACTTGTCACAACATTTCGAGATAGAGTGCTAACATGGTACATGAAGTATTTGAGTAATCAGATTAGATCATTTGAAGACATCAAAACAACGCTGGTAATAGAATTTAAGAAGCTGAAGTCTGAGTCACATTGCATCACAAAGCTAAAAGAAATCAAACAAAATCCTACTGAGTCTACATGGGAATTTGACCAAAGATTCAAGATATTATTCGATCAGGTGAGCTTCGAAATAGCTCCGAAACAACATAAAAAAGGGTTTATAGCTGCGCTGCTTCCACATATAATATTTCCTTTGTCACAACAGAAGATCGAAACTCAAGCCAAAGATTTAGAGTTTGTGATGAAATTAGAAGGTTCGCCTATAGGGGATACCAATGCAGGTATGCAAAAGATCTAGAGTTAGCTGGAAAATTTTACTCTGCAGATACAAGATATGAAGAAAATAGGAAAGTTAGAGAAGATGTATGGTGTACAAAGTGGAAGGCCACTCTAAAGAACAATTCTTCTCTTAAAGAACTACATGGCTAGTGGAGCACCAAATCCTTTGAATTCTGAATCTAGCTTATGGTGCGAGATATGTAAAACTAGAGGTGAACATTGCGTAGAAGATTGCTACCTATTACAGAAGTATGTCCAGAGCCCAAGAAACTTATATTGCAAATTATGCAAATTAGTAGGGCATGATGAGAACAACTATTAAGCTTATGAATTAATTATGGAGCGAAGTACTGATGCCTATAGAATGCAAGATGAAGAACATGGACATGAGGAGCATGATCAATATAGTGGGTGGGGTGGTTATTAAGGACGAGGTCGAGGTACTCGTCGAGGTGGTGGAGCTGGTCGAGGTCGAGGTACTTGTCGAGGTGGTGGAGCTGGTCGAGGCCGTGGACATATTATTTGTTACAACTGCGGCCAGGCAGGTCACTTTGCAAGAGATTGCCAAAATCCTATTGCAACATGTAATTATTGAAAATCATTTGTTCATTTAATTGAGGAGTGTCTGGTACTTATGGACAAAATGCGAAAAGGAAAATCAATAGTTGACACAGAACATTCAGATGATGATTGTGGAACCAAGGACCAGTGAACCATGCGTTAATATTGTAACAAGGAGTGGAGTTGTGACTGGAAATGATAAAACAGATGGAAAAAGGGAAGTTGAAGCTACATGGGTTAGAAAGACTATTGAAAAATCCCCTGTGTTTGATATTCAAAAAGAAAAATAAGTCTTTATGGAAGCAAAGCAAAGCTTCATGGATATAGGAGCTTCCACATCCAGTGCATAGCATAATCATAAGTATAGTTGTGGTGTATCATCTTCGACACAAATCCAAGCTTTGAAAATACAAGAACAAGATGCAAAATATAAGGTAGATACTTTAAAATCTTTCTTCAAACTTGTATGAAATTGTTGCAAGATCAAAGAGCTGTAGAAGGACTTCAGGAATTGATAAACTCTTGTGCATCTAAAGAAGTAACATGGAGTGAGATGCGCGAAGTTAAAAATTTACATAGATAGAAGAAAATTGGAAAGGAAATGAGGCTTAGTGCACAATAGGAGAATATGACATGGACCAAGTTATTTTAGATATGGGATTTGAAGCTAATGTTTTGACAAAGAAAACATGGGAGTTAATGGGTAAACCGAAGTTGCAATGGTCACCTATTCAACTAAGAATGGTGAATCAACAAAATATTGTTCCTCTAGGAAGATTATCAGGCATTACAGTGGACATTGAAGGGGTGTGCACTACTACTAATTTTGAAGTGATAGAAATTGTGGATGATAGTAACTCCTATCTTGCATTACTTGGAATAGATTGGTAATTTTCCAACATGGCTATAATCAACTTAAAGAAGAGGCAAATGATATTTGAAAACAACAATATGAGAGTGATCGTTCCCTTAGATCCATCAGAAGGAGCAAGGTTTACTGAACCATTTAAAGAGGAATACAATGCAATTGATATAGATAACATCTATCAGATGAAAGTAAAAGAACAAGATTGTGTTAACCCTATTGAAGGAAAGTTGATTTGGGAGCATGATAGTTTGTGTTCTTTAGATTTAGAAGAGGAATTGGAAAATTGTGCAAAACAGGTTACATGAAGTGTCTACAAGGCAATGTGCAAGGCTTACCAAAAGCAGATCATTGTATGACAACTAAGGTATGTGACTTACCTTTTTATAATGGTTTGGGTGATATAAATAATTTTCTTGAAGAATATGAAAAATAGGTGATGAGCCCCAAAAATGGACAATTATTTGGGCTCATTCAACCTCCTAAGTTGACTTAATCCACCATTCTCATTTGTTTATTTTTTATTATTTTTATGTTAATAGAGTGAATTTGGTTAGTCATTATGCCAACAAGTCTAATGGGTGCTTTGTGTAGCCTTGTTGGTCAACTTGGAGACAAATTTGAAGGTCTTAATGAGCACTTGGCAGCCAAATTCGTGGGAGAACAAGCTAGAGGATTTGTAGGAAGGTGCCCCCCTCATTTATGGGCCCTTACCTCGAATTCTCCACCATCAGCTCGGAGTTCAAAGGCCACCAAATCAATGAGCACAAGGGCAGCCAAGCAAGTCAAGTTGGACTGTTGTTAACTACAAGTCTTGGGCAGCCAAGTCCCTAAATTCTAGGAGGACTGTTGGGTCCTCAAATTGTATAAATAAGAGGGCTTGAGACCTCATTTCAGTTAGTCATTTTTGGTTAGCTAGTGGTTAGTCATTTTTGTAGCTAGTTAGTCATTTTGTTTTAGCCATTAGTTAGCTAGTTTGTAATTCGATTTGTAGGCCATGGATTAGTTTTGCTTTCAGCTCTTTCTCAAGCTCTCCTTGTGGACAGTTTTGATGTAACTTTTCATTCTTGGTTAATAAAGATGGATCCAGCTTTGCACCAGATCTAAATCTCTCTTGGGAGGCTGTAGTTCTTGGGGTTGGGCCCATCTCAAGCGCCCAATACCTCCCTTGTTTATATTTATGTGTCTTTGCTGCATTCTCATAATAAAATCTGCTATTTGGATTTAAATGATGCGTTGTTGTTTAGGTTGCTTTTGATGATTAGAAAAGGTTTTTAATGTTCAGATTTGCTTGATAGGTTAATCACAGGGAATATATTTAGAAAAAAGGCTACCAAGTACTTTGGATCTCACCTCCCCTTCAGTGGAATCATGAGCTCGGACCAATGTAACCTTGCTGCCAACAAAAACACTTTCTTTGCTTCACCATGGAATCATTAGTGTTTGAATCTCATTTGAAGAACTTGATATCAGTTTGGATGCATGTTTGGGTTTATAAATACTTAGTTTCATAATTGTTTCACATAGATTTCATTTCTTGTTTTCCATTTCTGTTCATAGGTTTCATGTCACAATCATCATAGGTTAATGAATTTCTCGTTTTGATGCATAATTCATTTGTTTCATTTGCGTTGCTCCTTCTCAAACCATTTTCTTCTTCTTCTTATTGATCTATCCTCAAGTCCTTTTTGACCTCTGTCTCACTCATTTACCCTCCAAACCTCTCATTTCCCACATAGCTCCATCTCCTTCAACTTTCGTTGACATAGCCCTTTATCTTCCAACCTACTCCCTACACTCATTTCCCATCCTATTCCTTCATTTGATTTTCCAGCTCCTGAGCCATCATCAGGTCCATCTCCATCTCACTTAGCCTCCCACACCACTCCAACACTCCATCATCTCCCAAAACCTCCACGGCAATCATCTTGTAGAATTGCATAGAACATCCTGTAGAAGACTTACAGGACTATCCTATAGAAACCTCTGAGTATCCTGTAGGATCCCCTGCAGACATCCTATAGGAGGCCACTCACTCGGTTGCTGAGCTTCTGAATGTGAGGAACCTCTGTGGATGGATGCTAAGGATCCCTAGGGACCTCTCCTAGCGTCCCCAACCTGTCCCACGTTTTCCTTCCTTCTCCATCCCATCTGCACAACCAAACCCTGATAAGCACAAAATCACAATCATTCCACCTGCTTAATGAAAAAGTACAAAAACATGTCTTTTATGATGCAAGTAGTTTAGATCCATGCATTTTCAATTATTAGAGGTAGTAGCAGCATTGGTAGAAGTTTCATTCACATTCTTTGTATTATAGAAGTTAGACTAGTCAAATTAGGGTTTCCTAGGCTTACATGCTTTGATTTGCTTTCAGTTCATTTTTGTCAAGTAGATTAGTCTCCTTTGAGCTAGCTTTCATCCATCATTGATAAAGCTTCTTCTGTGAGCCTATAGAAGTTGGCTTGAGCCCTAGCGGACTTGTGCCAGCTGACCAAGTGACAGCTGCGACAAGAGCTAGTACTTGTGCATATAGCACCGCCGCTTCCAAGTTTGTACGAACTACCGGGTTGATAAAATTAAGAGACAGGAAGCCCCAAGAGTTGTAGCATTATTGCTACAATACTGGGGCTCACCAATAGGTACCAGAGTGTCAAAGATTGTTAGCTCTGGAAATAGCCCTAAGAGCTACTCCTACTAGATGGTGGGGTACACAAAAGAAGAATATAGGAACTTGGAAAGAATGTCGAAGGTTGATATAGATAAGGTTTGGTTAGGTAGAAACAGAGTTGGCAGATAAGTATGATGGTTAAACTGATCCTAGAAAACACATCTAGCTCTGCATGACAACATGGAAAGAGATTCCACAAGAATAATGGGTGCATGGATTCATCCATACATTAGAGGCAATTCCTCAAAACTGGTACTTGGAAACAAAACTTTGACATGGTACTGCGAATTGGGTAGAGATGGTTGATGGGTTTATATTGACATTTATCTGTGAAGATGATTGTCCATGTATAGATTTAGCCCTTCAGATAGTTAAAAAGAAGGATTTTGAGAATGAAATTCCACTCACTTGGCAGCCTGATTGGGCTGCGCAACTACAAAATGTACTAGAATGCTACAACATCACTACATAATAAGATGAAGGCCCTCACAATATTGACATAGAAGAATATGAAGGCTAACGTGAAGCAAATGGACCTGAGTTAGAAATGTTTAATATAACAAAGCCATTGAAGACAAAGAAGGTGAATATAGGATCAAAAGATAAGTCGAAGTTTTCAACTATAGGAGATTATTGGGATGAAGTTTGCAAGTTCTTGTCTAAGTTTTGTGTTAATGGATTTGTCCTAGTGTCATTCATAATTATGGAAAGTTTTATCAAGCTTTGGGAAGAGGTATGGATCCCAACCCTCAAAAAGTGGCTCAAATTCTAGGGCCATGTGCTCAAAACTAGAAAATATATACTGCAGTCGCTGGGATGTAGATTTATTTGTGCAATTGGAGGGTAATAGTCGCTGGATTACCTTCCTATGCAAGCAACTTGGAGTCTATATCATTAAAAAGGAAAGTTAATTCAAGGTTATGGCACCTAGAGTGGTTGTTTGGCTCCCAGGGGTCCTGTAGCTCCCGAGGAAGGTCAGTAAAGTTTCAGTTTGTCGATTCCACTTTGTTAACTATAACTAAGAGGTTGAGTCATGTCATAGTAGCCCTCAGCTCATGTTTACCTAGCAAGCCAGTGAAAGTGGGTAAATATGGGAGGGGTGGTTACACACTTGCTGACATTCTATACATTTAGCCACAAAATCAACCACTTCTTTCTTCAATTTTGACCAATAATAGAAAATTTTAATGGTTGTAAGGGTCTTTTGATACCCTGGATGGCTTGAATAAGGCTTGACATGAAACTCTTTCATTATGAGCCTCTTCATTTTTTCATTATCCGACACACAAATTTTGTTTTTGAACCTGATTAGGCCATCATCAGTAAGGTGGTATTCCTCGTCCTCACTACCTTGTGACAAATTTTCTTTCATTTGTTGACATTTTTATCATGTTGTCCTGCATTCTTGACCCTTTCAACCAGGTCCAATTTTTAATAGCTTATGGTTGCTAAGTGATTTTCTTGAATCCTTCTACTAAGCGCATCAACAAACTTGTTCTCTTCACCTTTGATGTACTTAATTTCAAAATCAAACTCATTGAGTGTGGCTAGCCATATTGCCTATCTAGCATTCAAGTTGGGTTGCTCAAACAAATACTTGAGCCAACTATGGTCTATCATGAGTGTAAATTTTCTTCTAAGGAGGTAGTTCCTCCACATGTTCAATGCATGAATGATGAAAACTAACTCTAGATCATGAGTCACATAATTCACCTCATGTTCATTTGGTTTCCTGGACTCATAACAAACCACATGTCCTTCTTGTATCAATACTCCACCAAGCCCTTCCTTGCAAGTATCTGTGCATACCACAAAATCCTTATAAGGACCTACAATCCTCAACACCAGTGCATTCATGAGCAATTGCTGCATTTGCTCAAAACTTGATGCACACTGAGTTGTCCAGTTAAATTTATTTCCCTTTCTTTGCAAGGATGTGATAGGGTGGCCTATCTTGTAGAATTTTATGATAAATATCGTGTAATAACCTACCAATACCATGAAGGATCTAATCTGATTCACATTCTTTAGTGTTCTCCACTTCATTATGGAATTGATCTTCTCAGGATCCATTAATATCCCTTCCTTGGAGACAATATGCCCAAAATAATGTATCTGTGACTGGAAAATGTCACACTTGCTGAGATTTGCATAGAGATTGTGCTCCCTCAGCAACTGTAGCATTGTATCCAGATGCTTTTCATGCTCTTCCTCTATTTTTGAGTACACTAATATGTCATTATAAATACAATGATAAACTTGTCCAAATAGGGACGCACACTAATAATGTATCTGTGACTGGAAAATGTCACACTTGCTGAGATTTGCATAGAGATTGTGCTCCCTCAGCAACTATAGCATTGTATCCAGATGCTTTTCATTCTCTTCCTCTATTTTTGAGTACACTAATATGTCATTACAAATACAATGATAAACTTGTCCAAATAGGGACGCAACACATTGTCATTAGGCACATGAACGTAGTAGGGGCATTAATAAGCCAAAATCGTACCACTACAAACTTGCAGTGCCCATATCTTGTTATGAAAAAAGTCTTGTGAATATCCTCCTCCTTGATCCTTACTTGATGATATCCTAACCTCCGGTCAATCTTGGAGAACATAGTCACTCCTCTCAACTGATCAAAGAGATAATCAATTCTTGGCAATGGGTACCTATTCTTTGTGGTCACTTTGTTTAATTTCATGTAGTCAATGCATAATATGAGTGTTCCATCTTCTTCTTTACAAACAATACAAGTGCTCCCCATGGAGACACACTCGACCTTATGTAACCCTTGTCCAACATCTCTTTTAGCTGCAATTTTAGCTCCACCAGCTTAGGGGCATTCATCCTGTATGGTGCCTTGGATGCTGGTGCTACCCCAGGTACCAACTTAATAGAGAAATCTACCTCTCTGTGAGGAGGTAATCCAAGAACCTCCACAGGAATACATTTTCATACTGTTGTAGGACTAGGTATCTTTTCAACAATTCCCTTTAGTTATTATCAGAATCATTGCTAGCCTCCCCATTATTTAAGATGCACTACAAATAACATGCTTCCCTTTTTGTTGTTGTGTTTGGCTTGCATGGACGTGACCAACCTTATTGAAGTAGGATTTCTCTTGCCTTGAAAAACCCTTCTTATTCCCAGTTCATTGAAGCATTCAATCTCCTTCTCGAAACAATCCATTTTGGTCTTGTGTAGGTACAACCAATCCATGCCCAATAACATGCAGTATGCACCTAATGGTAATATGTTTAAGTGCGCTATTGTAGGCATACCACTGAGCTCAAATGTACCAGATCTCACCTAGTGGATGATCCTCCTTTTCTTTCTAGTTTCCAATTAAACCAACCATGGTTCTTCATGCAATTCCTAATCCAAATTGCATTTCTCAACGAGCTCTGGGCTAATATAGTTGTAATTAGAACATGGATCAATTAGAAAAAACAAATTAGTTATGCAACTTACCTTCCATCTCAATGATGGATTCTTGGTGGTCTG
Organism: Pinus taeda; assembly: GCA_000404065.3. Lineage (NCBI taxonomy): Eukaryota > Viridiplantae > Streptophyta > Pinopsida > Pinales > Pinaceae > Pinus > Pinus taeda. The sequence goes on from APFE030084059.1 coordinate 20,877, forward strand.
CCTGGCGGCTGTCCATTGCTGCATAAATTCTAGGAAAACTATGAGCTACATCACCCACTGTGAAAGCCTCCTTCGAGTTGTAAATATTTGGTCCAACATTTTGCTAGTGTGGACAATCCCTCTTTCTATGGTTTTCACCACATGTCCAACATTTTATTGGCTCTCTTCAAGCTTATGCTGCCCTGAAGATGGTTGTTGTGTATCTCCCTTAGTAGCAATATTAACTTTCCATTGAAATTGGTTTGTAGGGGTTGGATTCTTACCTCCCCTCTTTTATGAGTTTTTCTTAGGCCAATTCTTCTTATTTCTAACATTGTTCCTTGCCTTCTAGTCACCCTTAATTCCTAGTTTGCGTTTTTCTTGCTCAAAGTAATGTTTCAGCTTCTTAGTGTCATCTTTGAGAGTTTGAGGTTCCAACAATTTGATTTTGTCTCTTAATTTCATTGACATTCCACTAATAAACCTTTGAATTTTATATTTCTAATCCTTGAGATATGGTACATACCTCAATAATTCTAGGAAATTAGTGACATATTCATCATCTGTCATTTGCCCCATCTTGAGTTCATAGAACTCTTTTGCTTTGCCATCATAGTAGCATTTAGATAGATATTTATCTCTAAAGCGCTCCTCAAATTCATCCCAAGTCATATCTCCCTCAACCATGCCTCTAACATTTTTCAAGTCTTCCTACCATATATTTTATTTTCCTTTCAAGTTGTAGGTGGCAATCTTGGCTTTCATGTTTTCAAAATAATTATGAATTCTAAAAAAATTCTTCATGACAATCAATGAAGCTTCTACCTCTTCTAATTTCTTCATATCCCCATCAAATGTGGGAGGCTTGGCTTTATTAAATTCCTTGGGAATGTACTCCTTTTCCTTGCTTCCTGAATGCTGGTGATGGTGATAATTAGAGTGATGGTGGTGCCTCTTGGTAGAAGAACTAGATGGTCTGCTAGAATGGTGCACATGTATGCTGGTTTCTCCTCTTTGGGTGCTCAACGGTACATTTCCCTTCATAGTATCCTCACTTTCAGGCCTATGCCTCTTCTTGTGCTTTCTACCATCTATCCCATTTTTATTTTTCTCTAACTTGTGAAGGACATTTCTGTCTCTATGACTATCCCTCATCTTAGGTTTCCTTTATCTCTGCAAATCTGAGAGACTTTGCAAGATGACTGCATTTATCTCAACTTTCCTTTCTTGAGTTCTTACTAGCCTCTCATTATCTGCCTTGAAGCTCCTAACTTCAACCATTAGGCTCCTCAAGGTATCCATCCAATCTAGTGCATGATTCCACCCCCCTTCTCAACTGATCTTTCTTCTTCATTGGCCCTGACCTCATCACTTCCATGCTATGATTGATCAGAACTATATTGCACAGTTCCAGTCCTCATTTCTGCTTTGCATCTATCTTATGTTGCTTGTGATGTGTTGTTAACCACACACACTGTTACATTTTTCCATGTGATAAACAAATAAAAACAATAATGATCATGAACCTTGCATTCATGGAGCTGTCATGGATATCTTTGTTGTGACAAAACAACCATGTTAGTATACCCATGATACTCAATAATTCATCATATTTTAAGCAACATCAACTATTAGTGCATAATTAACAATTAATTAACATAATTATGCCCATGTTCTTGCTCTTATAAAGCCATTGAAATGGTCCATCTGCAACAAACAATACAAATTAGTGCATGATTATAACAAAAAAACAAATCATCAAATATAGTATACAGGTCTGTAAATTTCACAAAATATCATAGTTATTAATTGCTTTATGAAACATGTCATTGTTTCAGGTATTTAGATAATTATAGAGTAATTGCATCATTTAGGTCTGCAATCAATTTATATAGACTAAATTTTAACACCTAAACAATTGGTTTAGATGATTTCAAAAAGCTCTTTAATTTCCCATGATAGAGCCCATCTAGTCCAAGTGTTGAATTTGGATGCTCTGATACCACTTGTAACAACTACCAACCCACCTTCTCTAGTGGGATGGATCTTACTACTAATCCAACTCCCCTTATACTGTCAAAAGAATGAGTTTAATATTTTTTGTCTTTTGTCTATTTTACTTATCAATCCCCCCTTCAAGGGTTTTTAATTTATTCACAAGATGCTTATGGTTCCCCATTTTGCGCCTGAGCACAAGACTTAGAACTTTATTTACTTATGAGAAATCCTGTCACATATACATGTGTATTTTATTTTGTGTTTATAAAACCATTATGAGGTCTCGACAACCACTGCTAATTACGTAATATGTATATATCTATATTATATATATATTATATAATATATATAGATAGATAGATAGATAGATAGAGAGAGAGAGAGAGAGAGAGAGAGAGAGAGATTGGCAGGCGTTATGCTTGTGGTGGCCACCATGCCACATTTGCATCCCTCACGTCAATAAAAAATAGCCACATTTCCTTGTTCTAGAGGCCTTGCTTACATAATAGGCATGCAGGTTTTGGGTGGATCCTTGCATGCTCAAATAGTGAAGCCATCACACGCTTATTCCAATAGGGTAATGTGTGTGAGGTTTATGAGTGGGGTCATCCCTAGGAATGGGTGGTAAGAGGAAGTCATCGATCACCATATCAATGGTTCACTATTATTCTGGTGGGTCAAGCCCCTTTTCCCAAATCCGCCTTAGGCACCCCTCAAAGGTAGTTTCCATTTATGGCGAAACCTCTAGTGGGTGCATAATGACAAAAGGGGGACCATTCTTCTGATCTCCTCCCTCAACCAATAGTAACCTACCACAACTCCCACACTTGGGTTCCACTGGTGCCCATTTATCACTTCACCAGGGTCCCATTATCCCAACATCCCCTCAATTTCTCTTCAATGCACCTCTAGGATGGAACCTTCGAGACACGTGGTACGGTGGTCCATCCCTCTGCACTCCCTTTCTTCTAGTTGGTCCACGAGGTAGTGGTGCCACGTCACCCCGCACCTAACCATCCCAGCCCTTTTTGACTGATCTCCCTTTCTCACCTCAAGGGTGGGGACCACCAGGACACGTCATCTCGTCACCATTAATCCGGTGCCAATATCATTTTGCCACGTCGCTTCATTACAGTGACTTGATAGTCCCACTGTCCACTCATCAAATCCAATGATTGTGATAGTTAGGGAAGACCAACAGTTTGCGTGTGGTTACTCCTCCTCACTTATGTCATGAGGTGGGGGGGTGCATTAATATCTGGGCCACTGATTCCAAAATTTAGATTGACGACATGCGCGGGGGTTTCCCCTCCAGTTGACGTCACAAGGGTAGGGGCCATGCATGTCGTAGGATCAATGGGCGACAAATATTTTTCATCTGATCTACGATGTTCCTCACCAACACCACATTCCACTGGTGAAACTAACAATTGATTATCTAACTATATGATCTATGGTCCTCATCACCCCACGCTCTAGATCAACGGAAGAACACATTCATCGTGATTGGATGTTAATTAGGAGGATAATGATAATTTGCCTCCATTACTTTGACTGGCCTACCAGGTTGTCTTGGTGCCAACATCCTAACATTTGACCTCACCTGCTCCCATTGTCATAAATACACATCACTAGAGAGGGGACCTCTGGGACATGTCATCCCAACCCTTTCGCCACTGCAACATTTATATAATTATACTTATATATATATATGCTCTTCCATAGATTGGCATTAACAATTCATACATATACAAGTACAATTTGTAGCATAGATTACAAGTGTAGGTACTTATCTTGGATTAGAAACATATATGTGGGCAGCTTAGTTTGGGACAAGGAATCTCCACACAACCTTAGACAACTGCAGCCATGATCACTTGCAATTGTCACCGCCAAGCCATATTCCAGAGACTGAGGGGTTTGCTCCGAGGATTAACACATCAACTGTCATCTCAAACAAAGAATCCAGAGGACCTCCTTCCTCCACCCACCATCCACTAGACAGATCAATGGCGTGCAAGGAATATAGAGTCTTTTTGCCTCCACCATCCACCTCTTCAATTAGAGCCAAAATGAAAACACACAGGGAATCCAAAGACTTTCTCTCCACCCAAGAACACACAGGGAATCCAAGGACTAGTTGTCTCCACCCAAGAATGTCGAGGGAATCCAGAGAGGCGAGTCTTTACCCTAATCACAGTGGTTCCACCTACTTTGGGGAATCCATAACCCATTGTAAAATCACAACATGAAAGGCTTCAAAGGCGCTTCTTCTAGGAATCCAAGGACACAATCCTCCACCCACACCATCAAGGGAATCCAGAGAAAGAACATGTCCACCCTCTTTCTTTACAGGGACTCGAGAGGCATTTTTCCTCACCAAGGAGAGACCATCTTCATGCCAATAATTCCAACAAAAATAATCCTTCTCTTCTCTTCTCTTCTAAATTTTTCTCTTCCTTTCCCTAATGTTGAATTTTGGTCCTCCTCTATCTCCTTAATGAGTGAGTGAGTCAGTGTGTAAGTGAGTGTCCTAAATGAGGTCGAACTCCTCTTTTTACTTCTCTCACATAACATTTGACTATAACTGTCCTAACTAACAACACAATCCACTTCATTTTTTTTTCCTCCCTGCCTTGTGAGTGTTCTCCAAGGCATCATGATCTGCGTACTACTTCTCTCATAGTCTTATTAGCTTCACGAAACCAGTCCATTAAAACACACCAACCAACCTTTAATGGTTGTTAAAACAATTTCAGGTTTCCTACACAAGGAAACCTTCACTATCGCAAGAAAGAAACCTCCCCAACTTTGGAATCTGTGTCCCTTCACTTGGCCCATTTTTTAAATTTTCCTTGTAAAAATATTTACATTGCATTTTCATGAGGGAACTCGGGTTGGGTCTTTCACATATAATATTATTAGTATTCATAAATTTAAAAGAGATAAGTGTAGTGGGGTGTTTTTTTAAGTTTCTAATGAATAATTGAAACAAAATTTGCATGGAAATTAGGGTTTTTGACACAGATTTATTGAGGTATATTCTCTTCTCCAAGATATTATTGTGTGTGGCTCCCTTCCCATATCTTGCAATTACTAGGGATATGTGGTTAGAAGCAATTCTTAGTTTAATTGTCTCTCTAGTTGTAAATTAGAATTGCAAATTTAAATAGCTTTATGCTAAAAGGTGCAACAACCAATTGGTTGACACAAAGGATAATTTGGACATCTATTTTGATAAAAAATAGTATTTTTTTAAACTAGAGGCACATAATCCAATAATATTGACTCAATTAAAAAAGTAATAAAATTTTAAAAGTAAGAAAAATAATAAATATGTTCAATTAAATTTGATGTATGTTAAGAAATTTACTACATAACATAAATAATTACTGAGAGGAATAAATATAAGAAATAACCAGCAACAACCATAAACACATAAACACAAATGTTTATCTGGGAAAACCCCAAATCCGAGGAAAAAACCAACCTAATAAGATCTCATTAGCATTATTTCCCAAATCCGAGGAAAAACCCAACCTAATAAGATCTCATTAGCATTGGCCAAAACCCTGGCCAATCCGACCAAATGAGCCTTCACTGCTCACCTCCAGGTCTTGCATTACAACGAAGTCCTTCCAGCCTTTTATAAGCTCCATTACATATAATACCACAGGAAAAATACTATGGGTGCACAATACTATGTGCCCCAAAACCATCACTGTTTAACCTGGTCAACTTTGACTCTATCCTAAGTCAAGTTTACCTAACAATTCCCCCCTTAAACTTGACTTGGGGTTCCTTGACTAACTCCAGCCAAACCTACTAAGTGAGACAATCCTGCTCACTCTAGCTCTTACCCCCCTCAAAGTTTTTACCCGGGGTATTGTTAACCCGACATCTCCCCTATCACCTAGGTCTAACCTAGATTTTATCGGTCATCATCGAGGGGTACACATGCCTTACAAGGTCTTACAATAATATGCCCATTTACATGCAATAATTTTGACTTCATTAATTTTTTTTTTTGTTTATTGCTGCTGCAATTCTGATCCATCCTCTCTCAATTCGATTTTCTAAAAAACTTCTATCAAACCACTCCAACTGCGAGCCCAACAAAAACCTCGTAGATTTCAGTACTGGTGGCCTCACGTAGCAGAAAACAAACAATTTTCGAAGTCGCATGAACAATTTTCTTCTAATGACCTTCTTTAAATAGCCGCATGAATCCCGAACAATTTGTCAGCATGTTCCAAACCGGTAAATATCGCAAATGCACTGCGATCCCTGGCAGTTACGACACTATCTTCCGCACATTCTCCTCCAGGTTCTTCTGCGTATGATTGTTCCACCATTATTTTCCAGACCCAGATCTGTAAAAAGTTGCACTGATCTCATTAGGCCATATAAACTCCTGGCATCAAAGAATCTCTTTGAAGCCAATATCTGGCTCTGATACCAGTTGTTAAGAAATTTACTGCATAACATAAATAATTACTGAGAGGAATAAATATAAGAAATAACCAGCAAAAACCATAAACACATAAACACAAATGTTTATCTGGGAAAACCCCAAATCCGGGGAAAAACCCAACCTAATAAGATCTCATTAGCATTATTTCCCAAATCCGGGGAAAAACCCAACCTAATAAGATCTCATTAGTATTGGCCAAAACCCTGGCCAATCCGACCAAATGAGCCTTCACCGCTCACCTCCAGGTCTTGCATTACAATGAAGTCCTTCCAACCTTTTATAGGCTCCATTACATATAATACCACGGGCAAAATACTATGGGTGAAGAATACTATGTGCCCCAAAACCATCACTGTTTAACCTGGTCAACTTTGACTCTATCCTAAGTCAAGTTTACCTAACAATGCATTTATTCAAAACCGGTTGGGTCAAATTGCTAACAAATCAAATTGGTCGATTCATTAGCCGCAATGATCAAACCAGCCAATAAACCTAGATCATGCCCTTACACACCTAGGTTTGGCATCAAACCAGTCATAAACTGACCAGTTCATTACCAGCATGGTTTATAGAGTCTAGGACCATCGATGGCAAGTTTTCAAGTGGTTTTGGAGGAAACATGGGCAATTTCCTTCTAAAACAACCTCCCTTGGCCATAAAACCAACCATCCCCCTCCTAAACACTAAACTAAACAAAAAACCTAACTCAACCCTAGAAATGTTGACAATCAATGGTAATGTTAAATTCTTAAAGTAAAAGTGACATTTCCTTTATCTTTCATTTTCATCATTTTACTTAAATTTTTAACATTACCATGAAATGACTTAGGATGTTTGAGAGTGGTTTCGACCTCATTAGATTTCATATGGAGAAACTAAAATTTTAGATCTTATTCAAAATCTAGCGGACTTAATGGTTTTCTAGATTTCAGGATTTGAGGGATTGCAATGTTTCCATTTGACCATGTCATGTGTGAGAGTATGCAATTGGAATTTAATCAAGATCATGAAGCCCTTTAAGTACCATGATGTTGGGGGTGGCATTGATTGTTGAACTCCTCTACCATGGCCTTAACAAAAATGTACCCTTCACTCAAAGGAAAATAATTGGTTAGGCACGCTAATATTTTTCTACCATATTATAAGGTTAATGAGATGAACCCTTCACTCAAACCAAAATCATTGGTTAGGCATGTTAAACTTTTTCAATTTCTACCATATTAGAAGGTTGAGTAATCCAAGTCTGAAGTTATTGAGAGAGATGATGTTTATGTAGCTATTGTTGATGATCCCATTTCTAGTAGTGTTGAATCAATGATGGATTTGATGAGTGATCATGTTGATCAATGACTTGTAGTTTTGATGTTGTTACTACTACTACTACTGAGGTTGTATAATAAACTAAGGAGTACTCAGACTCCGATTAAGATGATGTTTATGGAGCTACTATTGATGATCCCATGTCTAGTAGTCATGATAAGTTTGATTATGATGAGGAGTGATCATGTGTATCATTGGTGTGCACACTTGTAGTAGGCTAGTGGAATCATAGCTTGTAGCATTGTTTTTGGACTCGAGAGGTCATTTAAAGCCTCATTGATTATGTATTTTGTTGCTGATATGTGTTGCACTTGGTTTCATTTTGATATATTCATCTTTATGTGGTATGTATATTGGCAAACTCTGCATATTTCGTCTCTATTGGTTTGGAATCATGGTTTTAAATCTTAAAAATATTTTTTTTCATAAAAAAAATATTTATTTCATGTATTTTTTAAAGATTGGTTCATTGAGATCCGACGAGTTAAATTTTTGTAGTTTTGATTCAAAAACTAGTTTGATAGGTAAATTGGTCTGGTCAAAAGTTCAAGTTTTGAATACTATGGTATTGTAATTTTTTTTTATAATAAAATTACATTTTTTCCCCCAAAATATCATAATATACCTATCACATTAAAATAAATTAAAATAATAATGATTGTAATCATAATATAATCCAGGTGGATATTGGTGGCCAACTACTTATTCCATTTGGACCCCCACCACTATTTCTTTCAATTCCCATAATTGTAGAACAATTTACTATTTTTGGCAATTTTTTGGGTCTTAAACTTCTAGAGCCATTTTGAGGCCCTAAATGACTTTTTTTTTTTTTTTAAAGCTAGCGATCCACTAAATGTTTGCAGTCAAAATTTGTAGTCCTCAGGTAAATCTTTCTAGCGAGGCATTATATGCGTCAAACAGAGGTCGTATGCCAAAGTTACGATCTTGGGAAGTTGATGTGCCAATTTACCCCAATGGGGCCCACAAAATTTTGGCGATTCATCTCCTAGGGTTAGATTTTTGGATGTTTAGGTTTTTCATTGTTTCTCAGTGATAAATAGGCCTCCAAGCCTCATTGTAACACAATTAAGAAGGCAAGTAGCTGTCACATCTCTTCTCAGAGATAAATTATCATCGCCCAAACTAGTTTATTTCCATTCTGCATGTAACGATTTTCAGTACTTTGTTATCAATGAATTAACGTTATGCTTTCGTTGTAGCTCAGTGCTTCTGTTTATGTCTATATTCCATTTCGTTCCTGCATAAATATGGATCATAATATTCCAAAACATATAATTAATAAACATACAATTAAAAATAAGGATATATATTTCTATATATAAAAATGTAAAATATATATAAAACATAAATAATAGTTAGAAATTAAAAATTAAGATCCATTTTACAGTAAAAACTAAAATAAGCATACAATTACATATCTAAATTTAATTAATAAGCATACAAGAACATAATACTTTGTGTGGTGTTATCTTTCGGAGTCATCGCATTCATGTTTTTTCAGAATTGATGTTTCGAACCAACCTCTGTGGTTCATCATTAGGATTAGATCCATGAATGAATAAGTTAGAACTCAATAGGGTTAATAAATAAAGGTTAGGGCTGGGAAGGGAAAACAACAGACATGTTTGATGACGATATAATTCATGTTATAATTTATTTATATTTATATTTTAATTTGTTAATGATTTTAGTTTTTAGTTTTAATTTAATATGCAGTTTCCTTTAAAGATTATTACTTTTTTTTTAACCCCAGTGTCTATTAGTGATTTTTTTTAATTATTATTTATTATTATTAATTATTATTAATTATATGATTAAAAAATGATACTCTTAACTATTAAATTTACTTATTGGGAAGTACTGGAAGGAAGGAGAAGCTAGGGTTGGAGTTGAAGACAGGGTTTTGGATTTAGGGTACCATGGCGGGGAGCGCAGGGGAGAGTTTTGCTCCCTCCTACAGCCGAGTAGTCTCAGGAGGGAGTCAGGATGCGGGAAAGAAACATTTCAAAAAACCATTGGACAAGATCTCAGAAACACGAAGTCAGGGGACATCTGGAAGAAGCGAAGATCAGGATCAAGAAGGGAATCAATAGGAAACGAGAAAAGAAAAGGGGAATGGAGGCAATATTGAAAGATTGGATTCCAGTAAGACCACTGGAGTCTGCAAGCCCAAGTCAGGTATTATTTCGTGGGTCGTATTGAGCGAGCCAATGATACAAGCTCATAGAGATCATATGATTGAGCATGCAATCATATGCAAGTTCATGGGGTTATGGCCAACGGAGAGGGCGTTACATGTCTAGATAAAGAGCCATTGGAAGCCAAAGGGAGAAATACATTTACATCTAGTTTTTAATGGATTTTTCACAGTAGTTTTCACAAGCCTAGAGGACAAAGACAGAGTGTTTGAAGGGGGGCCCTATTACTATGCTGCAACAAGGATCTACATGCAGCCATTGATGATGAACTTTGTCCTGGAACATGAAACATTCACATCTATACTGGTTTGGATAAAACTATATTCCCTTCCTCTGGATTATTAGCTACCAGAATAGTTGAAAACCATAGGCAACAAACTGGGACATTTTCTAAAGATCTGAGAGGCAACTCTGAAACGAAGATACACCTCCTTTGCCCGAATATGCGTGGAAATGGATCTGTCTGGAGCCCTTGCAGAAGTGATCATTTTCGAATTATATGATGAAGAATGGGTGCAGACATTGGACTATGAGCACATACCATTTAGATGCCGCAAATGCCATGAACATGAACATCTATATAGAGGCTACCCCACAATCAATAGGGAAGATAACCAGAAAACCATTGTGGAGAGAGATCATGAGAGTTTCACCAAAGTCGAAAGTAAAGGAAAAGGGGGTAAGAATCCATACAAGAAGGAAAATGAGGACAAACATACAAGAAAAAACAACTTCAAGATCCTGGAGGAAGAAGAGGGGAATAAGGAGACAGTCCAGGACATGGAAAATGCAACAAAGGAACAGGATAAGGTAGCTGACATGGAGGATATCACAGTATACAACCAGCAAAAGGATGATCTACCAAGCATGATGGAGATCAATAGGAACCAAGAAACGACTCCAAGTGAAGCAGGAATAGAGGACCATGAGTTACAAGAGATTCGAGATAGGGAAAATCTGGATCTAGAGAAATTTCTGGAACAGGGAAAAAACATAGGGGTGGAATCCCTGCTAAAAGAGGACTATGATAGATTACAACATCTCTTTATTTGGAGATCACAAGCGAAGGGAGTTGGAGTCAAAAGAAATCATGAAATCCAGGAGCCAAGTGGGGTCAAGATGATGGAGAATTCTTAGGAACAATCTTCAAAGAACTCGGGTAGGAAAAGAGGAAGAAAGAAACATAATGAACTGCTGAACAAATGTGGAAAATTGTTGATCAAATCAGGTAAGATGAAAGATCTTACTAGTTATTCCTTTACTAACCTTTCTTAATGAAGTTCACAACCTGGAACATTAGAGGAATAGGGAATATGAGGAAACAAAGAAATCTTAATAACAGAATGAAAGAAGAAAAACCAGACATGGTTTTCATTCAGGAGACAAAATGTTCGATGGGAAAGATAAGAGATATTCATAATAAGTGGCTATTTAAATATGATTATTTAGAGGTTAAAGCAAATCACTCAGCAGGGGGGATTCTCACCTTGTGGGACCCACAGAAATTTGGAATTCTGGATGTTGAAGCATCCAGGAACTATCCTTCCCTGATATGTCAACCTGTAGGGGACAAGGAGATATACATGATTACAAATGTTTATGGACCTTAAAAGCAAGCAGACAAACTCAAGCTTCTCACTTCCCTGGAGGGACTGGGAGCAAGGCATCCCATCTTGCCCTGGATCGTTGTAGGAGATTTCAATATGATAAGATCTCTTTCGGAAAAAGAAAGGATGTACTAGACAGCTAGGGAGTGACTCCATGGCCTTCCAGAACTTCATTATGAACATGAGGCTAGTGGACACTGATACAATTAATGGAACCTTCACTTGGAACAATAAAAGGGGAGGGGCTCATCAAGTTGCTTATAAACTCAATAGGTTCATGATTTTAAAGGACCTCTTTCTCTCAGGACCTGCCATGACATCCTCCATTCTTCCCTTTGGAGGATCAGATCATTGGCCTATACAGATGGAAGCTACCTTTATGGGCACTCCAAGAAATAGACCTTTTAGGTTTGAAAATGCCTGTCTCTCACACCCTAATTTCACTAATTACGTTGATAAATGGTGGAGAGAGGAGTTGAATATTCAGGGCACAAAAATGTATATGCTCTAGCAAAAAATTATGCATATCAAATCACGTCTTAAAGTTTGGAACAAAAATGAATTTGGAGACATCTTCAAAGCCAAAAGAGAAACTGAACTGAAGCTCCAGGAGATCAATCAGATCAACATCACAGATGGCTTCACTGAAGAGCTGCAAAAATTAACTAACTCTCTGCAGGAAGAATGGGAGGATTGATGCTTACAAGAAGAAATTTTATGGAGGCAGAAATCAAGGATACAATGGATCAAAGAGGGAGAAATAAACACAAATTCTTCCACAAAAACACTATGGCTCACAGGGCACACAACAAAGTCACAAAAATCAAAGATTCTCAAGGCAATGAGTTTGTTTCTCACAATGATATGGAATCGGTCCTTGTGCAACACTTCTGCAAAATTGCAAAGGAGCCATTGGAGGACAGATCTAGGTCCATTGATCATTTCACTCGGTACATCCCTCAGCTGGTTACCAGAGAGGACAACCACAATCTCAATAGGCCAGTATTAGAAGGGGAGGTCAGTGAAGTGATAAATGAAATGTAGAGTGGAAAAGCACTAGGCCCGGATGGATTCAATGTAGACTTCTTCAAAGCCTGTTGAGAAACTATCAAACTTGACATCCTCGAGGTTGTGGAAGACTCAAGAAGATCCAAAAAAGTTTTCAAGGCTCGGAATGCATCATTGGTAGCTCTGATTCCAAAGCAGGAAAATGCCATGACTCCGAATGGATTTCGGCCCATAGCCTTTGTAATGTGGTGTATAAAATTATCTCCAAAGTTATAGCCAATCGACTCAAACCACTTCTACCCTCTCTCATATTGGAGGAGCAAATAGGCTATGTGGAGGGAAGACAAATCCTCAACAATATCATCCAAGCTCATGAGGTAGTACACTCTCTCAAAAACAACTAACAAGTTGGTATGATCATTCAGTTGGACCTCGCGAAAGCATATGACAAATTGAGCTGGGCTTACATAAGAGCGATTCTAAAAGCCTATGGTTTTGATCAGAATTGGATAAGATGGGTCATGGCTTTAGTTACCTCAACCATTTTTTCCATACTGCTTAATGGAGCTCGATCAAGGACCTTCACTCCCTCCAGAGGGCTTAGACAAGGAGACTCACTTTCACCATTCCTCTTCGTCCTCATGATGGAAGGGCTAGGTAGAGCGATTCAAATGGCAAATGTTGAAGGAATAATTCAAGGTATCAAACTCATCGCGGATGGAGAGGTAAACACTCATCAACAATTTGTCGACGACACAATGTTACAGCGCATACCTACAGTCAGGGAGGTCAGAGCAATACAAAGCATCTTAAATGACTTTGCTATGGAAGCAGGCATTGAGGTAAGCCTTCACAAGTCCAAATTTTTTTTCTTTAACATTAATATTTCTATTCAGAGAAATATTACCAAAATTCTTGGATTTCAAAGAGAACAACTACCTTCCAAATATCTTGGCATTCCCCTTACTGACAAACCGCTAAGCAAGAAAGTGTGGGAACCTATTTTAAATAAACTTTAGGACAAGATCAGAAAATGGACATGTAGATCTTTAAATCTGGCAGGGCGCCTTGTGCTCACACAGGCGGTCTTGCAGGCCATTCCCATTTTTATGTTTTCAGCTCTTCCGACTCCTTAAGGTATTAAGCAGTGAATAAGAAGCATACAAAGGGACTTTCTATGGGGAAGAGGGGAGGAGAAAAAGAAGTGGGATTTAGTAGCCCAGGACAAGCTTTGCAAGCCCAAGAGCCATGGTGGATTGGGGCTTCATGATCTTGAGACCCTCAGCAGAGTCTCGGGAGCCAAGCTTTGGTGGAGATGGATTAAGGAACCGAATGCCCGTTGGGCTAAGCTTTGGAAACAAAAATATGCCAAGCACTGGCAGGAGAAGGATCACATTAGAATTTCAGGGCAAATCAGGGGCTCCCATATTTGGAACCTTGCATGGGATAATAAAAATGTTCTTCAACACCATTGTTTTTGGGAAATTCGAGCAGGGGATCTTGCTCAATTTTGGGAGGACAACTAGCAACAAGAACCCAACCTTTATAGGGATGAATTTGTAGATCTCAAAAGTGACACAGACAGCAAAGGTATGGTTTTGGTAAAATACTTTTGGGATCAGGGAAGGAATAATGGAAAATGGAGGGAGTGGAAGGATCTTGGATACAGTGATGAAAACCAGCTGAAGACCAAGACAGAAGCCCTCACCCAGGAGCTAGAGCATAGAAGGATTCTTTTTTCTTCCTCAACGGATCAATTAAGATGGGGTAAGAACACTGAAGGCAACTTTAACCTCAAAGAGGCCAAACAGGAAGTCACAGGATTTAACTTTGTGAATCCTGATCAGATCTGGAAGAAACTTTGGCAAATTCCGCATTGGATGAAGATAAAGCTTTTCATCTGGCTAGTGCATCAAAGGAAGATCTTAACTTGGGAGAATCTCCTCAAGAAAGGCTTCATTGGTCCTTCCAGGTGTTAACTTTGTGGCGCTCATGAGGAGACGATTGAACACCTTCTCAACCTCTGTCCTTTCACTTCAAAGGTATGGGACTGGGTGGTGGCTATTTTTAGACAAACTGATAGGGATAGTGTCAACATATCCAACACTCTAAAGAACTGGAGGAAGAACTTCTCAGGGAATGAGATGGTTAATAAAGCCTAGATTCTGGTTCCAGGTTTTATCATATGGAATGTGTGGAAAGAACACAACAGTCGAATCTTCAAAAACAAATCAGACAGGCCCCAACATATAATTGAGAAAATTGTGAGGTAGCTCAAAGACACAGTAAGAAGCTTGTTGAGGACCCTTCCTAAAGATCCTCCCCTACCCCATGAGGAGAGAATTTTACTTCACTTGGGTCTCCAGTCTATCAATCCTCTGGGAATAATGAAGGCAGCGAGCCTTATAAACAAGTGTACTACCATTTGGATGCCTCCTCCTTATGGTTTCTTAAAGGTTAACATTGATGGAGCAGTTAAGGGCAACCCAGTTTTAGCGGGCTTTGGGGGTGCCATAAGAGATGATCATAGACAAATACAGATAATCTTCCATGGCCACTTGGGGAAGGCCACAAACAACATGGCTAAGCTGATGGCATTAGAGCAATGCTTGGAAATTCTGGTGAATTCAAGTTTACACAATGTTATAATTGAAGCAGATTTGGAACTAATTATTAGAGATGCTAAGAAAATTAGCAATGGAACCTCTCTAGATAAAGTGTCAAAGCACTAGAAGCTCTTGCACGTTTTTTACCCATCTTTGAGCAACACATGGCGGAGCGAGGTGAGAGAAAACCGCCCCCATCGGGTGGTTAACTCATGCGCTTCTCGTCCTTCCGATATCCACAATGATCGTTGGATGTTCGTCTGTGGATCAACGGTGGTGATTGTTTGTGCATTTTGGTCAGACCCGAAATATGTTTAGAGTGTTATTCTTTTAACTTCCTTCGAGTTCGTTAGTCAGTTTTCAGGTTGGCCTGTGGTGGGTCCTCTTGTGAACCCACGGCAAGTTATGGGCTTACCCTCCATGATTTTCTAGGCTCATTTGTTGCATGGCAGCATTGTCGGATGACCTCTTGCTCTGTTTGGCAGTTCTCCCCAGATTTCTGGTTTAGGTTTCTCTTAGTTTTGGGTGATTGGTTTGGCTTGACCTGCCTGGCTGACTGTTGAACGATCGCGGAGCGGGTGTGTGGCTCCTTGTAAATTATGTATATTGGGCTAAGTTTAATAGAAGGTCCTACTCTTACCCGATCAATATATATATATATATATGATTAAATTGAATGTTGGATTGAAATAATAAAGTTATATGAAAATTATCTTATTATTATTATTGGAATGATTACAATGTATAATAATTAATACTAATGTTTAATGATAATTATAAACTAATTTATTATTATGCATCTATAATTACTTTTTATTATTAATTCAAAATGATTATAATGATTTAAATTAAATATAATTTTTATTCAAATTGAAGATTCTAAAATTATTGCTTATAGCTTTAATATATTGTTATAAATTATTATTGACTAATTGATGAAGTTTTTATTTATTTATAGGATTGTAATTGACATTTAAATTAACTACAATTTTATATTCTCATCTATATATATTATTATATATTAATATATATATATATTATATATATATATATTATATATATATATATATTTATAATATATATATATATGGGAAATTAAAATGATTTATTTTTTATATTGGTTTTATGTTAAAATGTTTGATTGAGTATAGGGAAGGGTTACTAAAAGGAAGATTATGGAGGTTAAAACAAGCGAAAAGATGGTAGAGCGCATATGGGAGAAGGTGGAATTAGAGGTTAGAGTGGGAATCCAATTATCACTAACTTTCCAACCATCATTGCGGTTAAGGTTGTTAGGGTTCTTACCTATTTTGATAGCTTTTCTGAATTTCCTATGGTGATAATGATCAATTTTGGCCACAACACTAGAGTTTTCAATACAAATATGATGATTGGTTTTACTTGAGTGCTCAACCAAAGTTGAGGTTTTGGAGCAGTTATGCTTAATGTCAGCGGCATGCTCTTGAATCTTTGTTGAGATTGATTGACCAATCTCTCCAATGTAGGTTTTTCCACAAGAACAAGGAACCAAATAAACCCCTTTGTGGCATTTAGGATCAATAGGATCTTTTACCGATTTTAGGCATCTGTTGATGGTGTTCATGGGGTTGAAGGAGGATTTTATGTTATTTTTTTTTTAAATATAAGAAATTTTATCAGTGATGCCTAATCTGTAGGGGAGGTGGACCTTACCGACACAATCATCCATAGGTTGTTTGTTTTTAGGATTCTCAGCCTTCTTGAAAGCTTTCATTCCTTGGTGTCTCCTATATCCATTCTTTTCAAAAACATCCATAAGTTGTTTCTTTTCTTGTTCAAAATGATCACGATCAGAAATGAGAATAACACTGGTAGCAAGAGTGTTGAGAACCTCCAATTTCTAAGCAGGATGATGGTGAGAATCAGCATGAAGATAATGCTCTGTGTGGGTTTTCTTACGATAGACTTGGTGAGATATAGAGCCATCTTGGTTTCTCTTGATTAGGATGTCAAGAAAGAGAAGGGTGCCATTCTCTTCCACTTCCATTGTAAATTTGATAGAGTTAGATTGATTGTTGAAGTGCTTCAAGAAAATGTCTAATTTCTCCTTTCCATGAGGCCAAATGATATAAGTATCATCGACAAATCTTTTCCAAAGTTTAGGTTTTAATGGGGAAGACTCAATGGCTTTGGTTTCAAAATGTTCCATAAACAGATTAGCAATGATGGGAGATAGAGGTGATCCCATGGCTACACTGCAAGTCTGCTCATATATATCATCTTTAAAACTGAAAAAGGTTGATTTTAGACAAACTTCTACTAATTTAGTTGTGTCCGGGTCAGTGACTTTTTGGATGACCTCCATGGCAATTTGAAATAAAAATTCTATTTAATTTAAATCATTATAATCATTTTGAAATTAATAATAAAAAGTAATTTATGTTGCATAATAATAAATTAGTTTATCCCGAGCTGCGGGTGTTTGAAACGAGGCGCTGTACGAGGACGACACACCAACTGGGCAGGTGGCAGCCCAGTTCCACCAAATGTAAGGGTAGCGGGATGGCTTGCAGTCCTCGCACAGATATATTGAATGCGACATTCAACACCCTCCTGCAGTTCACCGTTCATAACACGATGGCAGTCCTGTTGCTTGTTACTCCCGCGATTTGGTTACAGACCTTCAGATGCGTAGTGGTGGATACTCCGGGAGATTCATCGTGCCATTATAACAGCCTGTCTCTGTTGGCTTGGCTAAACAATTCGGCTCTGGTCATTAGGTCTCGGCCTCTGTCTCATTTGGTGTCTCGGCCTCTGTCTCATTGGGTCTCGGCCTCTGTCTCATTGGGTCTCGGCCTCTGTCGCAGGCTCATCCATCTTTGCCCTCACCTCTGTTCTGGTCTCTCTCTGCGCTTCAGCTCCTCGCCCCTCTGTGCCTCCACCTCTTTGCATTCCCGGCTCACTGCGCCTTCACTCCCTTGTCACCTTACCTGGGTCTTCAACATGCCGCGTGAATGTCTCACACTTGTTAGCAGGCGGGGAAGTTCTCAGGGTGGTTCAAGAGGACGGGCTGTCCAACAGCGCTCCTCCATTACCTCGGACCCTTCCTCAGATGCACTGGAGTCCCTGGTGTCCAGGAGTGGCAGGGGAAGAGGTCGAGGGCAGGCTCGAAATGTGGATTGTGAGCACAACGCTCATCCCACCACCCGTTTCGGAATACCTTTGCAACCTGGCGAATTCCTCTTTTATTGTCTCAGTCACGATAGAGAAGTGTGAGAACACGACTCAACCTAGAGCCTCTTTAGAGCAAAGGCAGGCCAATCCTGCTATCATTCAGCGCCAAGGAAGCCAGTCCGTGGTGAACCCTGGAGCGGTTGCAGGTCCAAGTGAGCTGGCCAAAGACGCAGTCCTTCCGTCGGATTCCAGTGACTCAGAGCAGTATGGGTGTAGGATTGTTGAGGAGCAGTCGTCTACCTCTGTTGACAAATGAACCAGCCTTCGCCTCATTTTTGGTCCTGCAGACGAAGTAGGAGTTCGCCTCCTTTTCATTCCACAGTGTCCATGCCTGTTTCAGGTCTATGCCAACTTCACTTGTTGGATTTTGTCACAGTCTTGTTAATGCTGTCGTTTGGTTTAGTTTTGTTCATGATGGAGTCTGTTTCAGTTTTGTCCATGCTAGGAGTCAGCAAAGTTCTACCTCTGCATGTATTGCTACCTGTTCAGTTTACGGTTTTTTTGGACAAGTCAATGCTCCGGAAAGTCTTGCTCTCCGATGTAAGTCCACTGCTAAATCCATTGTTAGTATGGAGAGAAGTACTCTGTCAATTGCCATACTCACGGCAAGAATCTTCGAGGCTTGCCTCACTGTAACTTTTTTTGTATAATAATAGGAGTAGACTAATTGAGAAAAAAAAATAATAAATTAGTTTATAATTATCATTAAACATTAGATATTAATTATTATACATTTTAATCATATAATTAATAATAATAATTAAATTACTATAAGAAAAAAAATAAATAAATATTAATATTAAATTAATTAATCAATTAATAATCTTTAAAGGAAACTGCATATTAACTAAAAACTAAAAACTAAAATCATTAACAAATTAAAACATAAATATAAATCAATTATAAGATGAATTATATCATCATCAAACCTATCGGTTGTTCTCCCTTCCCAACCCTAACATTTATTTATTAACCCTATTGAGTTATGACTTATTCATTCATGGATCTAATCCTAATGATGAATCAGAGAGGTTGGTTTGAAATGACGATTCCGAAAAAACATGAATGTGACGACTCAGATAACACCACACAAAATACGGATCAGAAGCCTCAAAATAAATAATATAAATAGTAGCTATAAATTAAAGATCCATTTTACACATAAAAACTTGGTATTTACAATAAAAACATACAATATAACAAGATTCTTAACCATGTTATTCAACCCCACTTTACCATGGATATTATTAACTTGCAAAATAGGGTTTGTTACAATACCATGGGCCAATACCATGGCTTATCAATACCCACGCCAAATACCATAGCCATTTCATAATCAAATACTTTATAAATATTTTATTTATTTAATTTATAACTTTTTTAATTAGATCTAATACCACGTACCCAAAAACCATAACTCATTTCACAATCAAATATTTTTATTAAATTTTTTTATTTTAATTTATTTTTTAACACCTTTTTAATTAAATCTATAAGTGAAATTTGTTTTCTTTTCCAAAAAGGAAATATCTAGGTAAATCATCCCAAGGAATCAATTCCATCCAACCAAGTTATTAGTAGATCCTAACCCTGATGGTGTCGAAGATAATTGATCTTATGACCTCCCATTGGAAAGGTGCTTCTAGCAATGAGAACTTGACCAATTGAGCTAAACCTTAAGGCTTAAAAACAAAAATGTTATAATTAATTTTGAGATATATCTAAATCCTCAACCCTTAATGCTACTAAAAATATTATTTCTCGTGGATTCATTAATTTTAAATGACATGGTGTATATCTCGGTGGATCAATATATTATTAGTCTCTGCCAAGGCATGACTCTAGTAATCAATTTGCCTCTTGACCACTATTAGTTTAACATTTGTCATTATAACTTATAACGTCTAAATTTGGAATTTTTTTTTTCAATATTATTTATAAAACTAATTTTCAAACATTTGATTGGACCATAACTTGAAGATCTCATTGCAGCCTTTTCACAATATAATGACACGTGGATAACTTCCTCACATGTTTTATGCCATAATTTATGAATATGGTTGTAATATTCATGCATGATTTTAGATATTTGTGTAGTGATTTTTCAATTATTAACTTTTGCAAAAATAAAATCCATGATATAAATAAATATACTTACCAATTGCTACTTTCCACCATTCCTGCCAAAGTAAGACTATAAATTTCTATTTTCCTATTGATTTATCCACTTTACATCTCAATTTATTAGTTCCCACCAAAGCAAGGCTATAGGATTCTATCTGCCTATTGACGGCCATTAATCTAACATTGACCTATTTAGGGCATAATTTTTTATACAATTTTCTGGAAAGCATAAGTTCTATCTTGATTGGTAGGGACTAAGTTGTTGTAGCACTTGTTAGACTAGAGATACTAAGTTGTTGTAGCATTTGTTTTATTATGAGTTAAGGAAAATAAAGAAATTAGGATCACTGGGGAAAAGATATTTATGTTTATAAAGAAGTTTTTAAATAATGAAAATGGTGACTATAATATGATACTCTATACATTTTTTTAAGTCTAATAATCAATAGTGTGAAAACAATGATAGAAAGAGTAAAGTTTATAGTATTCCCTAAAGGTCACTCTCTTAAGAATAATTATACAATTTTGACTTAGTATAATAATTTCAATTTTCTGTTGATATAAATAACCCATACATTTCACTCGTTTCATTATTTCTAACCTATACATTTCCTTTTTTACTCGCACCCCTATATATACAAATATTTCATTATAATACCATGGACCCAATACCATGAGTTGTGAATACCATGGGCACTAACAACTTTGACTTGATTTGGTCCCACTTGAGACCAAATAGAAGCTTGATGATCCAAAATGAATTCAGCATAGCCTCCAAATCAAAAGTCTTCAAATACAGGTGAAATTGAAATAATGTTGAAATGCTTGTGAATATGAAGCGAATGGTGCAAACCGCAAGCAAATTCAAGTTCAGATAAGGAAATGGGAGCCAATTAAATATTAGGTCGAAAAGTCAATGCCTATGTCAATAGGACAGGTGGAAACCCGGTAAAGATCCACAAGATCTTGGTGATGTCAGCGTAGAAGATGATGTGGTAGTCAATGATTGGTTCATACCATAGGCAATGGGGATCACCGAACAAGTGCAGCGATTGTCCGATTAAAGGAGATCGGCGCATATCACGTCGAAACATGCAAGGATGTTATCTTGGAAAATAGACGCGATATTATTATGCAAAAGGATCTAAACTCTTTGAGTTTCAACAGGGGGGTGGTAAATGGTTTATCGTGTGTCCTCAAGGTAGGAAGCGGTTTTAGACCAAGAGCACGCGATTCCACTTAGTGCTCGACACATAGCATCCATAAAACCACTTTATTGTGTGCCTTCGGAGAATTAGCAAACATGCTAGTTGGAGCGTGAGACCGCGCGACAATCGTCGGATCCCACAGGATAGATCAAAGGTGAAAGTTGTTCCGATCAGTTGATGAGCAGGACGTGATAGTTGTCTGATGGTTTGTTCTTGAGATCAGTGCTAGGGAAAGGCCAGACAGTCAGGGTCCACCTGCACCCGTCGGTCCTTTCGTTTATAGACTGTTTCTATTATAAACGTATTGTTCCACGTTTATTGCAATTTGTAACTAAAATGTGTTATATAAACACCATAACACAAAAATGTTGACAGGGGAGGTATTGTGAACCATTCCAGGGGGTCTGGAGGTCAGGGTGACTAGTACGGTCATGTGTATGCTCATTTCGACTTAAAGTTTTGAGCGGAACATAGTGGTGAGTTCCATTTTTTGTGTTTGAGACTCTGTTTTTGAGCTCACACCCATAAAAACCATTTTGAAGACATAATAAAGAGGTCAGCACTGGAGTCTAGGACCAAGAGACGTAGCCAGGAAGTCTAGTGAACTCCTTTATCAATTTTGGTTGTGTTGATGTGTTTTAATTGTGTTTTCTAATTGCTTAAGTGTCTGTGTTATTCGCAATCTTTTCGATCCATTGCACTAAGTAACATAGGCAACTTCACACATAGTCTGTAATACCTTTATCAATTTCATATCAAGTGGTATTAGAGCTCAAGGTTTTTAAGGTTTGATAAGTTTGTGTGGAGATTTGAATGCTGACTAGGTTAAGGCTCAGACGAGGTGAAGGAGAACTTGTTGAGGCGAATCCAGAAATTGGAAGGGTCTTTTCACAAAGAAGGATGGCAGATGAAGCTCCACTTGGGTCAGAATCCTAGTTTTTGGATAGCTTCATGAGGATACATGCCATAGTGGAAGAGATGTATCATGAGTTTAAAAAGGGTAGAGGCGAAGGCACTTCATCACCTAGACCAGAAAAAGGAGCAGAGGAACCTTTTCTTTTTGTCCCTCTAGAGAAATAAGATAAAGAAGATAAAGGAAAAGGAGGAAAGCAACCTCCACCATCTCCTCCATCAAAACCATTATCATCATCATCATCGTCTTCTTCTCATAAAACTAGTTCTTCTAAGAAGAAGAAAAAGAAAACTTCTTTGATCAAATTAGATGTAAAATTTGATTTTCCAATTTATGATGGAGAACTTAATGCATAAAAACTTGATAATTGGATAAGGAAAATTGATGTATATTGCAGGGTGCAGAAAGTCAATTCAGAAAGGAAGAAGATCCAGCTGGCTAGCCTTCGTCTTGGAGGAACTGCACTTGTGTGGTGGGAAGGCAAGTCACAAACAAATCTTCAAAAACATGGTAAAATCATTTCAACTTGGAATGAATTTTGTCTGCCATTAAAAAGAAATTATATCCTTTGGCTCATATGCAGCAAGCAATGATGAGTTGGCAAACACTACGTCAATTGAAGGGTCAAAATGTACAGAGTTATACTCAGGAAATTTTCAAAAGAGCTTTAATATTAGGCATATCATTGGACTCACCAGAGATTGTTAAAATATATAGGTGGTCTTCATAGTTATTTGAAGCATACTATACTTATGTTTAATTCCACAAGCTTAGATGATGTGTTAGTTCAAGCAACTCATCTAGAGGCTAGAGGTAAAAATGTAAACCCAGATGTTGGGAAACCATCCAAATCTACTGAGAACAAGAATAAAGGAAAGAAGAAACTGAAATGGAAGGAGAGGAAAACAAACACTGTAAAGAAGGATAAAACTTCATGCACTCATTGTAAGAAGGAAGGACACGATGAGGCACACTATTGGTCTTTGCATCTAGAATTGAAGCCTAAGAAGTTCGGGGGTAAAGAGCGAAATAATGCTGCTGCTGTTCAAAAGGACTTGGGGTCAGGCTCAGGTGACGAAACAATAGTTACAACCACATGTATAAAAGGTAAAGATTCTGAAGCATCTACAAGTAATTCTTCACATTCTGTTGATAATGAAAGTAATGAGAGGAAAAGAAATGAGCTATTTCATATTAGAGTCATTTCCAAACACACTAAAATTGATACTTTATTTGATAGTGGGTCACAAGTAAATTTGATTTTTGAAATAATTGTAAATAAGTTGGGTCTAGAAACAAAACCTCATAAGAAGACATATCCATTAGGTTGGGTGTGTGATAAAATAAAGCTACAATTTACGAGACAATGTAAACTTTGGTTTGCTATTGGGTCAACATTTGTAGATGAGGTTGAGTTAGATATAATCCCATTGGACATATGTGGAATTGTTTTAGGGACTCCATACTTGTATGATAGAAAGGTTATCTTCTATCGAGCTGAAAATAAATATCAACTCACTAAGGATGGAATTGAGTATATTGTAAGGGCTCATAAAATTAAAGATAACTTTTCTCTCATAAACTCAGGACAGATGAAAAGAATAGTAAATTCAAGTAAGCAATTTTTACTAATGATTGTAAAGGCAAAGGATCTTGATAAATCTGATGCATTACAAGGTTGTAATCCTAAACAGAAAGAAGATTTAGTTAAAGTTGTTTCCGATTATGATATTCTATTTCAGGAGCCTAAGGGGCTTCCACCCAAGCGAGAGATAGCACATGATATTTATTTGCAGCAAGATGCTCCACTACCTAACATTGGAATGTACAAGTTATCATCTCTAGATAATGCAAAGATAAAGAAACAGGTACAGGAGTTGCTCGATAAAGGGTTTATTAGACCAAGCACATCACCGTATGGATCACCAATTGTGTTGGTGTGAAAGAAAGACGGTTCGTGGAGAATGTGCATTAATTTTAGAGCATTAAATAAAATTATGATCAAGAATCGTTGTCCTCTTCCACATATTGATGATTTATTAGATCAATTAAAAGATGCAGTTTACTTTCTAAATTAGACTTGCGAAGCAGCTACCATTAGATCAGAGTTACAGAATAGGATGTATGGAAAACTGCTTTCAAGACGAAGCAAGGACTTTATGAATGGTTGGTTATGCCTTTTTGGCTTAACTAATGCTCCTGCTACATTTATGCGAGTCATGAATGATGTATTTAGACCATTTATTGATGATTTTGTAATAGTCTATTTAGATGATATTCTTGTTTTTAGTAGGACATGGGATGAACATGTAAAGCATGTAACACAGATTTTAGATGTTTTAAAAAGAGAAAATCTCTATGTGAAACTGTCAAAATGTGAATTTGGTAGAACAACTTTGAATTATTTGGGTTATATTGTAGGGGGTCGTGAATTTTAGATAGATCCCTGTAAGGTCGAAGTCATTGTAAACTAGCCTAAACCCAATACTACTATAGAAGTTAGAAGTTTCTTAGGGGCAGCGCAATATTGGGGAAATTTTATTGCTAACTTTTCGTTGATTGCAGCTCCTTTGCATGCTTTGACAAGTGTAAAACAGGTGTTTCAGTGGGGAGGTAAACAAAAGAAAGCCTTCGACACCTTGAGAGAAAGGATCAGTACAACACCAGTACTAGCACTGCCAGATCTTCAACATCCATTTGAGATTGCGACAGATGCACGTTACTATGCCATGGGGGAAGTGTTGATGCAACACAGGAAGCCTATATTCTTTCATTTTGAGACATTTACATCATCAATAGTTAACTATCCTACATATGATAAAGAATTGTATGCATTAGTTCAAAGTGTTAAAAAGTGGAAACATTACATAATGGGTAAAGAAACAATCATACATACAGATCATCAACCACTTCAATATTTACTCTCACAAACTAAACTGCAACAATCAAGACATTACAGGTGGATGGGTTTTCTACAGCAATTTCATCTTGTTATCAGATATAAGAAGGGCATACATAATAATGTTGCAGACATGTTATCAAGACCAATTATAAATGCATCTACAATACTTAAGCATAATTCAGTAATTCATGAAAGTTACATTGAACAATATGCTCAAGACACAGATTTTAAGGATGTATATGAAACTTTAAATCATGGCAAGCAGGTAGAAGAATTGGATTATTACATTAAGGACAAACTCTTATATCATTTTGGAAAGTTATGCATTCCACAAACTGAAAGAGTTAACATAATTCGAGAAGCACATACTACTCTCATATTAGGTCATTTTGGTGTAAGTAAAATAGTTGCACAATTGCAAAGGTTCTATTATTGGCCATGAACGAATGAGATAGTTTCTAGATATATTAGAGGATGTACTTTGTGTGCTATAAGCAAGCCAAGTAATAGAAAATTAGGCTTGTATACTCCACTTCCAATTCCTTCTCATCCTTGGGAAAGTGTTTCGATGGATTTTGTTGGGGGATTTCCAAAGTCTAGAAAAGGTCATGATTATTTGTATGTAGTTGTGGATAGGTTAGTAAAATGTGTATTTTGATACCATGTAAAAAACAGGTCACAGCTGAACAAACTGCAAAGTTGTTCTTTCAAAATGTATGGGTTCATTTTGGATTACCCACTTCTATTGTATCTGATCGAGATTCTTGATTTGTTGGGAAATTTTGGTCAAGTCTATGGGAGTTAATGGACACAAAGTTAAAGAAGATCGCAACATTTCATCCACAACTAGATGGTCAAATAGAAGTGGTCTATAGGACAGTGATACAATTGCTTCAAGGATATTGCAACAAGCAGCTCAAACTTTGGGATGAGCATTTGAGTTATGTACAGCATGCTTACAACCATGCCAAACATTCTTCTACTCAGAGGTATCCTTTTGAGACTTGTTTTGGTTTTATACCAAAGTCTCCTTTGGATTTTGTCTTTGGTAAATACATAGCAGTTGATGGACACAGTGATGTGGAAAAAGCAACCAAGTTCATTGAACAAATCCTGGAAATTCACCAAGGAGTACAAGAACAACTAGAGAGAAGTCAAGCCAAGTATAAGGCGCAGCATGACAAGCGTCGAGTTGATCATAGTTTTCAAGTTGGTGATCAAGTCTGGTTGTACATCAGTGAAGAAAGACTGCAAGGGGAAAGTCAAAAGTTGAAACCAATTAGATATGGTCCTTTCAAAATACTTGATAAAATTGGTGAAAATGTTTTCTGCCTAGATCTACCAGCTTATATGAAAATCTATTCAGTCATCAATGTTGAAACATTGAGGTTGTATGAACCTTCATTGATTGAAGATCCCTAAGAGCAAGGTCAACCACCTTCCATTGAGGATCTGTTGCCCGAGTATCTCAATGAGTTACACGAGGGCACAATTCTTGACAAGAGGATAAGAAATTCATGACGAGGGAATGTTGAGTATCTTTGAGTTGGACTCAAAGGTACAAATCCAAGTAAAGCACGATGGATAGAGATTGGAAAAGTGAAGGAACTTTATCCTCACTTACTCGATAGCTAAAACCAACTTTTGGTGGACCAAAAGCTTCCAGTGGGGAGGAGTGATCCAAAAATGAATTCAGCATAGCCTCTAGATCAAAATTCTTCAAATACAGGTGAAAGTGGAATAATGTTGAAATTCTCATGAATACGAAGCCAATGGTTCAAACCGCATGCAAATCCGAGTTCAGATAAGGAAATGGGAGCCAATTAAAGATTAGGCCTAAAAGTCAATGCTTACATCAACGGGATAGGTGGTAACTCGGGAAAGAGTCACAGGGTCTTGGTGATGTCAGTGAAGAAGATGATGTGGCAGTTAACGATTGGTTCATACCACAGGCAATGAGGATCAACGAGCAAGTGCGGCGATCGTCCGATCAAAGGAGATCGACGCGTATCGCATCGAAACATGCAAGCATGTTATCTTAGAAAACATATATGATATAATAATGCAAAAGGAGCTAAACTCTTTCAGTTCCGATAGGATGGCGGTAAATCGTTTATCGCATGCCCTCAAGTTAGGAAGCAGTTTTAGACCAAGAGCACGCAATTCCACTTAGCGCTCAACACGTAGCATCCCGAAAACCACTTTATCACATGCCTTCGGAGAATTACTGAACGTGCTAGTTGGAGCGTGAAACCACGTGACAGCCGTTAGATCCCACAAGACAGACCAACAGTGTAGGTTGTCAGGATCAGTTGATAAGCGGGACGTGATAGCCGTCAGATGGTTTGATCTTGAGATCAGTGTCGTGGAAAGGCCAGATGGTCGGGGTCCACCCGCACCCATTAGTCCTTTCGTTTATAGCATGTTTCTATTATAAACATATTGTTCCATGTTTATTCCAATTTGTAACTAAAACATGTTATATAAACACCATAACACAGAAAAGTTGACAGGGGAGGTATTTTGAACTATTCTAGGGGGTCTAGAGGTCAGGGTGGTCAGTACGGTCATGTGTATGCTCATTTCGACTCGAAGTTTCAAGCGGAACATAGTGGTGAGTTCCATTTTTGTGTTTGAGACTCTGTTTTTGAGCTCACACCTGTAACAACCATTTTGAATACATAATAAAGAAGTCAGCACTGGAAGCTAGGACAAGGAGACATAGCCAGGAATTCTGTTGAAATCCTTTATCAATTTTGGTTGTGTTGATGTGTTTTAATTGTGTTTTCTAATTGTTTAAGTGTCTGTGTTATTCACAATCTTTTTGATCCATTGCACTAAGTAACATAGACAACTTCACACATAGTGTGTAATATCTTTATCAATTTCAGATCACTTGAGTGAATGTTTTTTACATTGATTTCCTTTCTTTCTACAATCCCTTTCCCAAGATGCATTACTCCAGCAAAGGTTCTACAAAGTTCTTGTTTATGCCTTGGTAAAGTCTTCCTTAACATATCAGTTGGATTTTATATAGTGTGTATTTTCTCCAATTGTAGTAGCCCATCATTTAACACATCATGATCCAATGATATCAAACATCAATGTGCTTTGTATTAGAATGATATGTTGGGTTTTTCGCTAAATGAATAGAACTTTTACTATCACAACGCAACAAAAAATATTTTCCTTTTTTTATTCCCAACTCTCCTAAAAATCGTTGCATCCATAACCTCTCTTTGCAAGATTATGTGGCCACTACTTTTTGCAATTTAGACATCTAGGATATTGTTGCTCCTGCAAAAGTGCATAAATAACCAGTGGTTTACTTTCTAATAACCACATCTCCAACCATGTTTGCATCTATGTAACTTTCAGGAACAACATTTTTATTACCAAAACATAAACAATAATTACTAGTACCCTTGAGATACGTCAAAATCCACTTTATTGCTTGCCAATGTTATTTGTTTGGATTTGCAAGGAACCTGCTCACTACTCCCACTGAATGTGAAATATCTAGAGAAGTACATACCATGTCATACATCAAGCTACCAGTGACTCAAGCATAAGGGATTTTACTCATTTACTCCTTCTTCTTGTCATCATAACGGAACAAATCAACATTAAGTTTGAAGTGCAATGCTAGGGGGTACCAATTGGTTTGGCATCCTTCATATTGAACTTGCATAACACCTTTTGAATATATTTTTCTTGTGACAACCACAACTTTTTGTTCTTTCTATCACGTATAATCCTCATGCACAATATTTGTTGTGCTAGACCTAGAACTTTCATTGCAAATTCATTGCTCAAGTCCTTCTTGAACTTATTAATCATGTTTTTACCATGTCTAACAACTAGCATATCATCCACATACAATAGTAGTATAATATACCTTTCTTTTTCATAACTCTTGATGTAGACAGAATGATCAACCTATAGTCTTTTGAAGCCATGCTCCAACATTAATGAATCAAATTTATATTACCATTGGCAAGGTTCCTATTTCAGCCCATAAAGGCTCTTTTCAATTTTCAAACAAGATCTTATTTACCTTTTACCTTGAATACTTTCGGTTGTTCCATATAAATTTCTTCCTTCAATTCTCCATGAAGAAAATCTATCTTCACATCTAATTGCTCACATTCCAAGTCTACTGCAGCAGCAAGATCAATAATAACTCTTGTGGAAGACATTTCAACAATAAGTCAAAAAAATTATGTAAAGTCAATACCTTCTTTTTCTACAAATCCCTTCACCACTAGCCTTGATTTGTATATGTCCTTCTTGTCCTCACGTTCATGTTTAAGCATGTATACCAATTTGTTTTGTAAGGCATTTCTTCCTTTTGGACGCTTCAGTGGCTCCCAAGTTTTATTTTTCAACAAAGAGGCCATTTATTCCTCCATTTCTTTCTTCCACTTTTGCTACTTTCCACTTCACAAGCTTCCTGAAAACAATTAGGCTTACCTTTATCAGTTATCAAAATATAATCTGAGGATGGATACTTTCATTTTTTTAAATTGTTGTTGTTTTTTTAATTGTTTTTATTTTGTAGCTATTTTTTAATTGTTTTGAATTTGTTTTTAATGTTATTTATTTCCCCAGATGCGGGTGCCAACCAGTCTGTTTAAGTTGATGGGATGGGGGTATAAGGGAAGCCACATGCCATCCATGTGCAGAGGTGACCTAGAAGGCGGTGGCGAAGGACACCCCCGGAAGGTGAAGTTAAAGGCTATGGGTCGACAGTCTGGGCGCATTTACGCTTTGACCTCCTCTGGCTGCGTTGCAGAGTTTGGCTCTGATACACAATTGAATGCCTCATTAATGGCGGGCGACCTTCGAGGGAGAGCATGGAGTTCTATAAATAGAGTTAGCCATGGCATCACCATATTCACTTAGGCAGGGTCTGGGGTTCCCGTTCCGTCGCTGGTGTTAACAAATTCAGGACCTGGTCTGATTTATTCCTTCCTGGGTCTGTTGGTTCAGGTTGTTTATGCCCCTATGGGTCTTTTGCAATTCAATTTGGCTCAGGACTGCCCTGTCAATATGGTTAGGACTTGTCAGAGGATGCTGAGCCGTCGCGGCTCTAGTCGTGGAGGGTCTTCGCAGGCCCTCAGCTGAGGCGGAAATCCATTCTCCCTGTCAGTACCCTCATTGCCACTGTTACTGCCATTGCCCACGTTGAGGAGGTGCTAGTTCTCTCAGGCACAACCAATTTATGGAGGCCAACTCACTTGGGTCTTCGTCTGCTCCTTACTTCGGCTCTGCAATTTTTTCCTTCAACAGCCCCCTGAATCATCTAAGAATTAATGGCCATGCCTCTGTTCTTTTTATCGACGAGGCCCAAGATGAGGGCGGTTCCAGTGCTCCGCCAGATTTCGAGGCCCCAGGTGACACAGCCAAAGCTTCTGAATTGCCCAAGGTAGACAAGGGGAAGGGCGTGGAAATGCTAGACCCTCAGTTGGAAAGGAACCAGAAGCAGCCTGCAGCGTCCGAGGCGAAAGAGGGCCAAGCGCAGGAAGAGGAGGAATATGGGCCGTGCCCAATTGTGGAGGAGGTGCCGGAGGACTAGTCTGCTGCGACGTCTCAGGTTCTGTAGCTCGGGTGGGATTCTGGTTCCTTCCTTTCTTTTTGGTCATCTTTATCTGTCTAATTGTCTCTGGCTCATCTACGTGTCGATTAACTTTTATGTCAATGTGTCATAGTGGCAATCTGCCATCGCTGAGGCGTAGGGTCGGTTACTGTCTTGTTTGGTCCTCTGTTTTGTGGGCGGTCACAGTTGTGCAAGGGTGTCAGTTATGTCCTCCCCTGCGTGGGAATGATTTTTTTGGTCACAAACGCCCCTATGAGGGCATGAAACAGGTAGCCCTCTCTTTCTGCTACATTTGGTTGATACAACATGCCATTCTTTCAGGCAGATGGATCTCTCAGACAGCTTGCATGTAAATGTACTCTGGTTTTTATGTATATAATAGAATAGTTTAATTGAGAAAAAAAAATGTTATTTATTTATTTTTATAATTTTGATTTGAAAAAAATTATTCTTAAATTTTTATTTTATTTTATTTTTATTTTGTTTATTTAATTTAAATATTTTTTGTTTTGTTTTGTTTTTTTTTTTTTTTTAAATAGTTTTTTTTAATTAAATTTTTTTTTTCTTAATTTTTTTATTTTTATTTTTTTGGTAATTATTTTTTATTTTTTATAATAGGTTTTTTTTATTTTTTTTTTAACTTAAAAAATGTTTTAGTTTTTTTTTGTCGATCAATTTGTTTTTCTTTATATTTTTTTTTTTTTTTGTTAAAATCATTTATTTATTTATTTTTGATATTTTTTTGTATATTTTCATTCAATTTTTTTTATTTTTACAAGTTTAATTTGGTTTTTTCTCATTTTTGTAGGTTTTTGTTTTGTTTTTTTGGTTTTTTTTTATATTTCATTTTTTTGTCATGTTTTTTTTTTTTTATAACATGTTTTTGTTTATTTTTTTTGTCTTGTTTTATTTTTTTTTTTTTTTTTTTTTATTTTTTATTTTTTTTTTATTTTTTTTAATGTTTTACTACTAACATGTTTTTATTATTTTATTTTTACCATGCTTTATGTTTTATTTTTATGTTTTATGTTGTTTTTACATTTTTATAGGTTTTTTGTTTTTTATTTTTTTGTTTTTTTATATACTTTTTTGTATTTGATTTTTTTGGTCATTTTTTTATTGTTTATTACTAACATGAAAATCACCAGCATTTAAAAAAAATTATCCACACTTAATTCATTAGAAAATTTAAAATGTAAAAACTAAGCCCTCTAAACAGAAAGGGTTGATGTTCATCAAACCTTTTCAAAATCAAGATGAAAACCACTAACAAAAAAAATGTTCACACTTGATACATAAAAAAAAAAATTAAAGTGTCAAAAATAAGCCCTCTAAAAAATGTGTTGATGCTACATCAACACTTTTCAAAATTAGCATGAAAATCACTAACATTTAAAAAAATGTGTTGATGCTGCCATAACTTGGGATGAGGTTTTCTGGAGCTCTACAACCCTAATGTTCATGCAGCCATGAGGTAGGCAACGCGAAAAACCTTGAAAACAGGCAGACAAGCAGCGCTAAAACCAAGAGAGTACAGTAATGACAGAGGAAGACAGGAGGGGAGAGATCTCCTCCTATAGAGATGTAGCAACAAGTGAAGGAATGAGAAACAACAAACTAGAGGAGGATATAAAGACATAAGGACCTGTTCTCGGAGCAAGATGGCAGGCAAGAAGCAAAGGCAAATGCTTACCGTGTGTAGCGGAGAAACCAAGATTTGTTATTCCCATGAATAAACTCGAGCGCTATAGAAGCTATATGAAGCACCACGCATTAATATGCAAGTTCATCAGTGTATGGCCGTCAGAAAAAGACCTAACAAGATGGATACAATAGAAATGGCAACCCCGAGGCCACATAGAGTTGAAGCTAGGCACACGAGGCTTCTTTACAATAATCTTCTAAAACCTGCAAGATAAAGAAAGAGTGTTTGAAAATGGTCCATATTTTCATAATAATGCAGGTTTATTCATGAGGTATTGGGAGGAATGCTACAACCCTGATACAGAGAAATTCCTAGTAGCTCCAGTGTGGGTAAAACTGTTTGGATTACCAATGGATTTCTGGGATCATGAGATTCTGGAAGGAATAGGTAATACCATAAGAAGCTTAGTCAAAATAGCTTAATCAACAAAGAAGAGAAGATATACCTCTTATGCAAGAATCTGTGTCTATATGACTATAGCGAACCCTATTCCAGGGGCAGTGGAGCTAGAATACCATGAGGAGGTGTGGTAGCAGGCACTGGACTACGAGCACATCCCCTTCCGATGCAGAAAATTCCATGTATATGGGCACCTTTACAAGGAATGCTCCCTTAATGCAGAAGAGGAAGAACGGAAGAGTAAGCAACAGAGGAAATATCAAGAAGATAATGACAGGTTTCAGGAGATAAAATATAGGAAAAAACCCACAAAGGAAACCCCTAAGGAAGGAAGAAAAGAACAATTAGCCAAAAGAAATAATGCAAATAGGTTTGAAATCCTACAGCTAGAAGAAGAAGATTAGCAGATCCGAGTAATGGATTATTAGGAGGAAAAAGAATAGGGAGGCAGACCAAGCCAAGACGCAAACAACACAAAGCGAAAAACCCAAAGCGAAACAGCGGAAAAGGTAGGAAAGGAAAAGGAGGAGAACCCGGAAAATGAAGTAATGGAAATAGATACTAGTAAAGGGGAAGATCCAACAACAGAAGAAGAAATCGTAAGGAAACTTCTGGAAAAATGGAGACACTTGGACGAAAGGTTCATCCCAGAAGAGGATAAAAAATTATACAGGGAAACCTTCCAAAAATATAAAGAAAAACAAGATCAGGGAAACACATGAATGAATGAGCAACTAGACATACAACCTGAAAATAACCAAGATCAACAAAGTAAAGTGAAAGGAGGGAAAAAAAGAGGTAGAAGGAATCTTCGAGAGTCAATACAAGTTATGGGAGAAATGCTAGTTAATACGGGAAGAGTAGTACCGCTCTCAGTGGTCTTCCACCAAACAACCCCAACCAACCAATGATAATTATATCCTGGAACATTCATGGTCTTAATAGAAAAGGTAAGCAGAGATACCTAGCAGAAAGGATCAAAAGAGAAAAACCCAAAATTATGCCGTTACAAGAAATAAAAATAGCAGGGGGGAAAATGGAGGAGATTCTAAAAAAAATCAAACCTACATATGAATGTATGACAATTGGTGCAAAAGGAAGTGCGGGGGAATTGCAATTCTATGGAACCCCGCAAAAGTCACAGTAGAATATTGGATAGGAATGAAAAGGATCCTTTCAGGGAGATTCACACTTATAGGTCATTGAGATTGGTTCTTGGTCTTGGCGGTTTATGGACCCCATATAACAGTGGAAAGAGGAAAATTTCTCCTCCAAATGCAACAGTTATGAAAAATGCACACAGAAAATTGTGGCTAATAGCAGGTGATTTTAATATGACAACTTCAAAAGAGGAAAATAAAGGGGGATTGCAATAGGAAGAACCAGACATGGAAAGATTTAGAGAAACATAGTCGGCACTAAAAATGATTGATATACATAGCATTAATGGAAAATTCACATGGAACAACCGAGGAGGAGGAAGTAAGCAGATAGCCTCTAGGTTTGAGAGGTTCCTAGCAACAAAACACTTCATAGGGAGAGACATTTTCTATGAAGCGGCAATCCTTCCATACCAAGGATCAGACCATTGGCCCATAAAACTAGAAATCACCATGAACAGTCAAAATCATAACAAACCCTTTAGGTTTGAATCTTTTTGGTTGCGAGAACCAACCTTCATAGAAAAAATGGAGCAATGGTGGTAGAACAATGAGATTGAAATAAAAGGAAGGAACAAGATGCACACTCTCCAATTAAGATTAAAGGAGCTAAAAGGAAAAATAAAGAAATGGAATAGAGACGAATTTGGCAATATTCAAAAGATCAAGAAAAGCTTCAGATAGACATGAAAAGAATACAACAGAAAATAATAGAAGATGGGATAACATAGGAACTAGCTCAGGAAGAAGAAGTGGTACTAAACAGGCTGGAGGAAAGAAGAAAACACGAGGAAATTTTATGGAGACAGAAGTCAAGAATACAATGGTTGAAAGAGGGGGAAAGAAATATGAAATTCTTCCACAGAGCCATGCAGCAACATAGACAACATAATAGAATATTTTCTCTAAGAGATAACCAAGGCAAGAGATTAACTTAGAAAGAGGAGATGGAGAGGTTGTTGATACAACACTTCAAAGGAATCCTGACTAAGACACAAAGCAATAGAGAAGAGGAGATAGCAAAAATAAGTCAATATATACCCAGAAGGGTGAATCGAGAACAGAACATGGCACTCTTAAGGCTGATAACTAAAAAAGAGGTAGAAGAGACAGTGAAGACAATGGAAAAGAACAAAGCCCCAGGATCAAATGGATACACAACTGAATTCTTCCAAGCAACTGGAGCTTTATGAAGCAAGACATTTTAGATTCCATGGAAGAATCAAGATGTACGAAAAGAATGCACCCAGATCAGAATGCAACCTTCCTAGCATTGATCCCGAAGCTAAAAAAGGTTGATGAACCTCAAGTTTTTAGACCAATAGCATTATGTAATGTAATTTAAAAAATCCTAGCCACCATAATGGTGAACAGATTAAAATCTATCCTTCCAGAATTGATTTTTTAGGAACAAACAGGGTTCGTGAAAGGCAGACAGATAGTGGACAGAATCATAGTTGCACAAGAGGTGATCCATTCACTGAAGAATTCAAGATACAAAGGAATGATGATCAAACTCGACCTAGCTAAAGCTTACAACAAGCTAAGCTGGGAATATCTCCATAAAATCATAAAAGCTTACGGGTTCGATGATAGATGGATAGAATGGATAATGTCTATGATCACCACTCCAAGTATGTCCATAATGCTAAATGGGACCCCTACAAAAACTTTTAAATCGTCCAGAGGGCTTAGACAAGGGGACCCTCTTTCCCTATTTATGTTCATAATAGTTGATGATGGTCTGGGTAGACTAATAAAAGCAAGAGTAAATAGTGGAAAGCTAAAAGACCTTAGATTGTGGGGATAAGAACTACCCATTACACATCAACAATTCGTAGATGATGTCATGATGTATGGACAAGCCAATCTCAAGGAAACAAAGAAATTATTGGAAATCCTTGAAGATTTTACAAAAGCATCAGGTACAGAGATAAATAAAAATAAAACAGAAATATTCTTCTTCAATACCCCAATTATTTCCCAATCATTCCTAGCTAGAACAATGGGGTTTAGAATAGGGAAGTTCCCCACCAAATATCTCGGTGTCCAGCTTAGTGATAAGAAAAATATAATTGCTAACTGGGGATGTCTGATAGGGAAAATTCAAAAAAGAATGGACAACTGGACGTTCAGAACTCTGAACACCCCGAGTTGCCTCATTCTCCTTAAGTCAGTCCTCCAATCAATGCCAATATACCAAATGACCAGCCAAGCTATTCCAAAAACAATATGCCAAAAAATGGTGGAAATTTTCAAAAAACTTCTATGGCAAGGAACAAACAAAACTAAAATGTGGGCGCTGCTTTCATGGAAATGGCTGAGCAAATCTTTAATAGAAGGAGGATTAGGGTTGTGAGATCCATATATCCTAAACCAAGTATTGGGTGAAAAAATGTGGTGGAGATGGATACAAGGAGGAGAATATCTATGGAAGACATTGTGGGAAAAGAAATATGAGATGGCCAGATCCCCTGAAGGAAAATTGAGAAGCCAATCAGAAAAGAAAGGCTCCGCAATTTGGAACCTAGCAAGGTCAAATAGGGACCTGATAAGAGAACATAGTTTCTGGAAAATCAGGGAGGGTGACAAAGAAAAATTCTAGAATGAGGGATGGCAACAGAGAGAAACCCTCCATCAGCAACCTCAACTCCAAGATATTCATCAGTTCACCACCCAAATGGAGGAAGACGCAACCTGGAACTACTGGTTGCCTGAAAGGATGGACACTAGAGAAAATGGAAATTGAGAAAGTATTGGCAAGAAGCACCAGAAATATAACTGTGGGCAGATTACAAAAAGGAGATGGAGATAACGAAAATTGCAGTCAAAGAAGGAATGGATATTATAATATGGGGAAAATTCATCAAAGGAATGTTTACGACAACAGAAGGATATTACATAAAGGTTAGTAACACCAGCAACCTAGAAATCAAAAAATGGGATAGAATCTGGGAAATGAAAACTTGGCCAAAGATAGCGTTATTTACCTGGATATTGTCCCATGGGCAAGCTTTAACCTGGGACCAGTTGAGAAGGAAGGGGGTGCAAGGTCCATCGCGTTGCGTCATATGCCATGAACAAGAAAAAATAATGGAACACCTGACCAACTCATGTCGAGTCAACAATAACCTGTGGAAAAACCACCAACAACTCTTTAAGATTAGCGACAGAGATACAAGTAGTATAACTACAACTGTGGAAAAATGGAGGAGTAAACTGTACCATAAGGCAATCTTGAATAGAGCCTGGAATATATCCATAGGGTTCTTCTTGTGGAACATATGGAAAGCAAGAAATCAGTTGATATTCAAGGAAGACAGAAAAGCCAAGAAGGAAATATGGATCCAAACAGTATAGAACATAAGAGAAACCATAATCCTCGAGAAGTGGAATGACAAAGACTGGAAGGTAGACCAAATAGACACACGTATTGTGAACCACTTGCAAATCAAAATAAGTACCATAGACATGGCTGGAAGAAAACATAAGGTGGGAAAAGCTGGAGAAGATGACCACTATAGGAACCCGCCGCAGGGATTCACAAAATTAAACTTTAATGGAGCGACAAAATGGAATCTAGGGGAGGTGGGTATAGGAGGATTATTCAGGGATGACAAAGGTAGAGCTAGATGGGTTTATGTGATGGACTATGGAAACGCATCAAATAATGAGGTAGAATTCCATGAACTAAACAGGGTGATAGAAATAACTATTCAAGAAGGGTATCAAAAACTCCAGATAGAAGGAGATTCGAAGCTCGTGATAAACACACTCAAACAATTGCAGCACAGAGCACCACTAGAGAAGCTGAGTCAAAGCTGGCAAACCACATATATAATTAAAGAAATAAGCCAACAATTGAGAAGGATAGCCTACATAATGCCTTCCCATGTGAGACAAAAAGGAAATGCTCCTACAGATTGCCTTGCGAACTGGGGATGTTGGAAAGGAGATCAACAACTGGTTGTAAGTGCGGAAGAGCTCCACCAAAAAGAGGATATGGAGCAATTGATCCAAATGATAGAACAAGACAAGATTAAGAGTGAGCATCTATAGAATTCGCCTGGAAAAGACTGGAGCGGAGAGGGAAAAGGATAGACGTAGGAGGAACAATACAGGATAGAGGTGGAGTAGGACAGGGTAAGATCGGTGTTTGGTAGGATGATGGAGGAGGGCAAAGGAAGGAAAATACCTAAGAGTATGGAGGTAGAGATGAAAAATAATGGTAAAGGAGAGGGCAGGACAACAAAATCGAGGACAGGCAGTGAAATAACGATAAGTGGCAAGGCAGAGTTAGTGACCCGATGGCAAGAGCAACCAGGAGAGGAAAGAAGTTAATGCAGGACGATGGACAGGACAAGAGGGTAGAATCCCAAGGCAGGAGGGAAGGGAGGCATGCCAAGTAAAAAACAGGACAATTAGCAGTAAAGACAAGAGGAGGGAATGAAAAAGGAATAAAGTCTAAGGAAAAGGGGAAAGAGGTAATATGCATGTAGATGAGAACGAAGAAAGGTGACGAGAAAGGAAGAGCAGGCAGCGAGAAGAAGCAGAAGGAGGAAGTAAGGCGAAGCACGATAAGAGGGTATGTTATATCTTTAGCCTTAAACTCTGATAGTGTAAATTGTTTGAGAAGTAGGTTAGGAATGCAATATGGTAAGCATACCTGATATTATCACTTCAATTGTAATAGAAATCTTAGAGGTTTGAAAGGAAAACATTCCGAAGAGTTCCTGGTTGCTCGGGACAGAGAGACAATTAGGAGAGATGGCGAGCAGTATGAGAACACGGGCCCGTTTGAAACAAATTCTACCGACCCCCACCTTAGAATAGAGGTCCTGGAATACTAGGGAAAGGAAGAATGCATGTAGCCCTAGATGAGGGTAGTTGGGAAAGGAAATACCAGGCCCCCTGGGGGATGGAGTTGCACCCTAGGGGGAGGGTAGGAAACTCAGCTGGAAGAAACCCGGCCAGCAAACCTGAGAAAATCAAGCTAAGGGGAGGCCTCAGTAGCCTAATTTGCACCATGGGCAAGCCCTCAGGTGAGAAGAGGCAAAACAAGCAGAAGTGGGATCCCTGCATGGGCTGGGAAAAGCAAAGCAACCACTGTTACCCCATGACCCGAAGAATTATTAAAGCCAAAGCCAAACTCAGTAGGGTGGGAAGCCAGAGGCCAGAAACCCAGAGGGTGGGAAACCAGAGGGTGGGAAACTAGAGGTGTGTGGGGGGGGGGGACCCACAAAAAATAATGTAAACTTAAATGTTACAACTCACATATGTGTTGATTCTATGATAGGTCTCGCAACAGAACATGGCAAGTCCATGAAACAAGATAAAGAGCAACAGGGAAAAGGTGTTAAAGTTCAAGCTAAAAGAAGAATGGCTCCCAGGAGAAGCAAGAGGACAGTTAAGAAAGAAGAAGGAACTAGTAGCCAGGGAAAGAAAAGGGGTAGGAATCCTGACAGAGATCACATGAAGACAATCATTGACTCATACATGGAAGGAAATCTTAAGGAAGTTAGGGACTAGATTTGGAGCTAGGAGTGAGATCTAAGAGATAACCTTAGATGCAGAGACATACCCATGGAAGAATGGGAAGGAATGTTGTAGGACCCTAGGACAATGAATGGAAGACAATTGTTGTTCAAAAAGACCCTACAACAATACAGGCTCATGAAACACATTGTGGCTCGAGCCATGACTCTCCACCACGAACACATGGAAGGAGAAGTATTTGAAAAATAGGAAAGTAGCAAGGAGAAGGACTCGGTCCATGCGAAACTTCTCAAGGAAATAGCGACCATACAGATACAGATACAGACTTACCAGAACAATCTCACCCTGGAAAGGATTGAACAGACCTTGACAGAGATCAAGTGGAAATTGGAACAGAGACACGAGCTGCTAGGCCCTAGTGCAAAGGCATTAGTTTCGATAGCATCCTCTGATGAGGATTAATCTAGAGATCCATATGGCTCTTTTTTTTTTCTTTTTTTTTTTCTGACTTTTGAATTTGATGAAGGAAATAAGCATGTCTGTTTTGATATTTAGCGATAATAGTAGAGACATCCAACATAGAAACAGTGGATGGATTATCATGAATTTATTCAAATTTTGGAATGGTTTTAACGCTGACGAGTGGCCACCTAGTTTCCTTCGGGCAGGTGACTACCCGAAAAATATGGATGTAAAAAACCTTTGAAAATAGTTAATACATGGAGCTTTACAAGTTTACAAAAAAAAAATTATGTTGATGCTGCATCAACACTTTTCAAAATCAACATGAAAATCACTAACATAAAAAAAAATGTTCATACTTGATACATAACAAAATTTAAAGTTCCAAAAATATGCTAAAAAAATTGTGTGTATTCTCGCATCACCACTTTTCAAAATTGGGTATTTTTTGCTACCCCAAAAAAACGGGTACCAGTTCACTTTCTCGTTTGATC
This sequence comes from Pinus taeda, assembly GCA_000404065.3. NCBI lineage: Eukaryota > Viridiplantae > Streptophyta > Pinopsida > Pinales > Pinaceae > Pinus > Pinus taeda. The sequence goes on from APFE030084059.1 coordinate 61,766, forward strand.
GGTAACTATGTTTCTACAAGAAAATCTACACACATTTCCTTGTCTCTGTAGTGAGTTAAGGTGTAGAAATTGAAAATAATAATTTGGTTTCTTGTGTTTTTATTTTTGGTTTCTATTTTGACCTAATTAGATTCCATGTTGTTTGGTTCCACATAGTACAAATTCCTCCTGAAGCTCCTCTTGCACCTATTTCTACATGTTAATTTTTTTTTGAATTATTGAGACCATTTCTTCCTCAGTTAACTTGGTCTCTTGAAGTAGAAGGAAGTCAGGGCTTTCAGATTTAATGAGATCTTTCATTGCATTTACTTTAGAGAAGTTCCCAATACCTCTAAAATTCCAAGAGACCATATTAATTATTTACTATGAGATGGGGCGGAAGATCCCTTACCTCTCTTTGTCTGAGTTTGCATGCCTTTGATTCCTACTCCTCTATCTATGTAGATGTACATTGGTTGTTGAGTGCCCATTTCCATGTCTTTTTGTGATGCTTCGTCTTGAATTTCCCTATTTGATTTGCTTCCATATTTTATGGGATTCTTTGGAGGGGCAAGCAATTCTTTGGATTTATTTCTGGTTAGGATCCTTTCAAAGTAAGGGGCTTGGGGGTTCAAATGGAAGGAAAGGAGAAGTTAGGAGAGGGGGAGGAAGAATGGGGAGGGGAGGAGTAGGGGGAGTGAGAGAGGGGTATGAGGGGTTAGGATCAGAGATGATTTACTCCATCACACCTTCTTCACAAGCGAGAGGTGGGTCAAAGTCATAGGGGCTAAGGAAGAAAAAAGGTTAGAGTGAGGGGGGAGGGAAGCTCTAGAAGGCTGAGAGAAAGAGGAGGGAGAGGGAAAAACTGAAGGATATGGACTAGAATGAGAGGATGCTTCTGGTTTTGATGATTTTTTCCCTCATTGTTTACGTCTTTATGTTTCCCATTAGGTTTCTTGAGTTTCAGCTGGCCCCTATAGTACTCATTTTGATCAGCTATTTGTAAAATGACTATATTCATGCCATAACTTGCATTTGAAAGGGATTTGTTTGTAGTCCATTTGTTGGATGTGAGCCCATTTATCTACCTTTATCTTCACTGCCTATGGTAGTCCCTTTCCTAGGTTGACTTCTGCACATATTCAAGCATCAACATGCAAGTTTTCTCTTGGTTCACTTCTGTTTATATATTTTTTGAATGCATTTCCTATTGCTCTTATTGAGTCATCTCCCCAACAATGAAGGGGGAGATGTGGGAGACAAACCCAAACCATGACAACGTTGGGAACATCAAGTTTAGGATCGAAATTTGGTGTCCATCTAGTCAGGTATAGGCTTCTTGTATCCATGAAATAAGACCCATTTCTGAAGATCAAGTCACGATCTTCCTTGGATTCAAAGTAGAAGGTCAAGTATCCCCTGCCATAGAAGAAGATCGAAATTTGGCCTTGATTTTTCGCAGCCTAGTTTCTTTCCACCCATTTTTTATTTTTTTTTGGAGAAGTCCAAAGGCCTATAAAGTTATCAACCAAGCTACGTTTTGCAAGAGGAGTGACTTTGTGAGGCATAGCCAGAGGAAAATCAATTTCAAGTCATACCAAGTCATACCGTGTTTAAGCTATTTAATCTATAGAATTCAAGTGCCTGGTTTTTTCAGGGTGTTGAATGTGTAAACTTACTAGTGGTTACTACCCACTAAAATTTATGCAAGTCCTTGTGCTCGAGCATGCAATTAATTTACCCACTTCAAATTTCATGCCAAAGCAAGACTATAAGATTCTATTTGCCTATTGATTTATCCACTCTACACCTCCCAACTCAAGACTATAAGATTTTATTTGCCTATTGATCACTATTAATTTAGTGTTGATGCATAATTTTTTATGCAATGTTTAGAAAACATAAATTCTAACTCGAGCGGTAAAAACTAAGTATTTGGATAACACTTATTTTATTATGAGATGAAGACTATTAAAAAAAATGTAGTAGTTGTTATTCTTACATCTAAATGTTTTATTTTATTTATTATGATCAGGAAGGGAAAAATATTTGTGTTTATAAAGAAGTTTTTAAATAATGAAAATGACGACTATAATATTATACTCTATACATTGTTTTAAGTCTAATGGGAATCATCAGCTTCTTGAAAATAATGATAGGAGGAGCAAAGTTTATAATATCCCCTAAAGGTAGCTCTCTTAAGAATGAGTATGTTCTTCGTGAAAATAATGATAGAAGGAGCAAAGTTTATAATATTCCCTAAAGGTAACTCTCTTAAGAACGAGTATGCAATTCTGACATAGTATAATAAATTTAATTTTAATTGAGTTGTTATTTATAATTAATATAGAGGTAATGTTGTAGTGGTGCAAATCTTTATTTGTAAACTTTTGCATGTTGGTTTGATTAAAAATAATACAATGTTAAAAGTATATAAAGTTTAATATGGAAGAGATGTTGTATTGGTCTACATTTAAATGTTGGCTCAATTATAATAAAGTTAAAAATAATAAAAATATAAAATAAATTTGTTATATTGTATTTTTTGTTTTTTTATTAATAATTACTAATAATTTTTAGATTAAAGGAAATCATAATTATATATATATTATACATTGAAATTATAACATATAAATAGTAGCTATAAATTAAAGATCCATTTTACACATAAAAACTAGATATTTACAATAAAACTTACAATATAAAAAGATTCTTAACCATGGTATTCAACCCCACTTTACCATGGATATTCTTAACTTGCAAATAGGATTTGTTACAATACCATGAACCAATACCATGTCTTATCAATACCACATTCCCAAAAACCAGAGCTTATTTCATAATCAAAATGGTGACTATAATATTATACTCTATACATTGTTTTAAGTCTAATGGAATCATTAGTGGACTTAAAACAATGATTGAAAGAACAAAATTTATAGTATTCCCTAAAGGTAACTCTCTTAAGAATGAGTATGCAATTTTGACTTTGTATAATAATTTTAATTGAGTGGGTCTCTATAATTAACATAGAGGTAATGTTGTAGTGGTGTAAATGTTTATTTGTAAACACTTACATGTTGGCCCAATTAAAAAATAATAAAAGGTTGAAAATAATATATAGTTCAATATGGAAGAGATGTTGTAGTGTCCACATTTAAATGTTGGCTCAATTAATAATAAAAGGTTAAAAGTAATAAAAATAATAAAAGTTAATTTGTTATATTGTAATTTTGTTTTTTTTTTAATAAATTACTAATATTTTTTAGATAAAGAAAATCATTTATATATATATATATATATTTATATATATATTAATATCACATGAAATATTAACATAGTAGCTATGAGATTAAAGATCCATTTTACACATAAAAACTGATATTTACAATAAACTTACGATATAACAAGATTTTAACATGTATTTACCCCCAGTTTACATGGATATTATTACTGCAAAATAGGCTTTGTTACAATACCATGGCCAATACCATGGCTTATCATACCACAGGCCCAAATACCATAGGCTCATTTCATAATCAAAATTTCATATCAAAATATTTGGTAAATATTTTATTTAATTTTATTTTATAACTTTTTTAATTAAATCTAATACCACATGACCCAAAAACCATAACTCATTTCACAATCAAAATTTTTATGAAATTTTATTTTAATTTATATTTTCACACTTTTTTTATTAAATCTATAAGTGGAATTTTTTTTTTTTCCAAGAAGGAAATATTTAGCTAAATCATCCCAAGGAATAACTTCCAACCAACCAAGTTATTAGTAGATCCTAACCCTGATGGTGTCAAAGATAATTGATCTTATGACCTCCCATTGGCAATGTGCTTCTAGCAAAGAGAACTTGACCAATTGAGCTAAACCTTAAGGCTTAAAAACAAAAATGTTATAATTAATTTTGAGATATATCTAAACCCTCAACCTTTCATACTATTAAAAATATTATGTCTCGTTGATTCATTAATTTTAAATGACATGGTTTATATCAAGGTGGATCAATCTATTATTAGTCTCTGCCAAGGCATGACTCTAGTAGTCAATCTTCCTCTACTATTAGTTTAACATTGATCATTGCGACTTATAATGTCTAAATTTTACTTATTGACCACTATTAATTTAACATTGGTCATTGTAACTTATAATGTCTAAATTTGGAAAATATTTTTTTTTCAATATTATTTATAAAACTAATTTTCAAACATTTGATTGGACCATAACTTAAAGATCTTATTGCATCTTTTTCACAATATAATGACATGTGGATAACTTCCTCACATGTTTTATGCCATAATTTATGAATATGGTTGTAATATTCATGCATGATTTTAGTTATTTGTGTAGTGATTTTTCAATTATTAATTTTTGCAAAAATAAAATCCATGATGTAAATAAATATACTTACCAATTGCTACTTTCCACCATTCCTGCCAAAGCAAGACTATAAAGTTCTATTTTCCTATTGATTTATTAACTTTACATCTCAATTTATTAGTTCCCACCAAAGCAATACTATAAGATTATATCTCCCTATTGATGACCATTAATCTAACATTGACCTATTTAGGGCATAATTTTTTAAACAATTTTTCCGAAAGCATAAGTTCTAACTTGATTGGTAGGGACTAAGCTGTCATAGCACTTGCTAGTGTGGAGATACTAAGTTGTAGCATTTTTTTATTATGAGTTAAGGAAAATAAAGAAATCGGGATCACTAGGGAAAAGATATTTATGTGAAAGAGTAAAATTTATAGTATTCCCTAAAGGTAACTCTCTTTAAGAATATTTATACAATTTTGACTTAGTATAATAATTTCAATTTTCTGTTAGTAGAAATAACCCATACATTTCACTTGCTTCATTATTTCTAACCTATACATTTCCTTTTTTACTCACACCCCTATATATACAAATATTTCATTATAATACCATGAACCCAATACCATGAGTTGTGAATACCATGGGCACTAACAACATTGACTTGATTTGGTCCCACTTGAGACCAAATCGAAGCTTGAGTGAATGTTTTTTACATTGATTTCCTTTCTTTCTACAATCCCTTTCCCAAGATGCATTACTTGGGCAAAGGTTCTACAAATTTCTTGTTTATCCGTTGGTAAAGTCTTCCTTAAGATATCAGTTTGATTTTATATAGTGTGTATTTTCTCCAATTGTAGTAGCCCATCATTTAACACTTCACGATCCAATAATATCGATCATCAATGTGCTTTGTATTAGAATGATGGGTTTTTCCCTAAATGAATAGAACTTTGACTATCACAATGCAACAAAAAATATTTACCTTTTTTTATTCCAAACTCTCCTAAAAACCATTGCATCCACAATCTCTCTTTGCAAGCTTATGTGGCAGCGTTGTATTTTGCCTTTGTTGTGTTGAGGGCCACTACTTTTTGCAATTTAGACATCCAGGATATTGTTGCTCCTGCAAAAGTGCATAAATAACTAGTGGTTTACTTTCTAATGTCCACATCTCCAACCCTGTGTAACTTTCAAGAACAACATTGTTATTACTAAAACATAAACAATAATTACTAGTACCCTTGAGATCCATCAAAATCCATTTTATTGCTTGCCAATGTTATTTGTTTGGATTTGCAAGGACCCTGCTCACTACTCCCACTGAATGTGAAATATATGGACGAGTACATATCATGTCATACATCAAGCTACCTATTAGATGATCCAAAATACAAAATTCATAGTTCACAAAGTTAGGATAGAATATTTATTTATTTAGAATATTTAATTAGATATTGGATACACTTAGAAATAGAATATTGTTGTAAAAGATATGACATCTAGAATAATGTGGTATCTTAGGCTCCAATTTAGGAGTAGAGTTAGTAGATTGATTAGAATTGCATTTATTGTAAATAGACACTTGTTAATTTAATAAGTAGTCCATAACTAGAATAGGTTAAGAAATTAAGCTTATATATAGCTCATTCTCCTGATTGCAAGAGTGTTGGAGTGTGTGTAAACTCTTGCAAAATGATGTAATTTCTTTTCTAATTAATAAAATTGCGTGTCTGAAAACACTTCTACCATTATTGTGGTATCAAAGCTTCAATAATGCAGGTAATGTGAGAAAGAGATTACAACTCTACAAGTTTTTGGAAAACTCTTTTGAATTGATCAATGTCATATGATTGGTATGGAAATTGTCCAATTTTTGTTCAAAAGTTTTTTTTTTTTTTTTAGATTTTTAAGTCTGAAAAATCATTTTTTGTCTTATTATAAAAAATTGTTGTGTCTTGAATTTTTATTATGGAAATTTGTTGTATGTTTATGTAATTTTTGAATCTTTTTATTATTTTATTGATTTTAGATTTTTAAATCTGAAAAATCATTTTTTTGTATTATTATAAAAAATTGTTTTCTTGAATTTCTATTATGAAAATTTGTTTATCTCTATGTAATTTTTGCCCAAATTTTGGTCCGAGGAGGGTTTCCATAAATTGGGCTGGCTGCCCGAAGGAAACCAGTCGGCATCATTTCTGCAGCGGGAGGAGGAAAAGAAAACCCTGTTGAGAGGTGTGTATTTGAAGTTGCGTAATGGTATTCCATGATTAACGAGCAGGCGTTGCTGCTGCAAGAGAAACACGGAATAGACATGGCGTGCTCATGCGAAGCTTCCATAAGGCAATGAGACGCTGAAGCAATCGAAACCCCTTTGAAACAATCGAAACCTGTTTTTAGCAATGACAATCACTATTTCAGACCTGCGTTGGACAGAAATTACATTGCCTCAGGATTGCAAATGTGGGTTCCTCAAGAAACCGCTGGATGTGATGGGTGAGTGATTTTTTTGGTTTATTTTTATGCTTGTTTAAGTATATGCATGTGGATTCTGAAGGAACAATCAGGCAGTCCAGAACGGTGTGAACCAGATCCGATCTAGGTTTAGAAGGGGGATTTGAACCCACGCACAACAAAAATTATCCATCACGGTCGTTCTAGTGAAAGCCAAGTGCGAGATCTTCCCCTCCATATTCAGACTAGAACCAAACGCAGCATTCGCAGGGTTTAAGCAGAGATATTCTCCAACTTGCTCAAAGCCTCAGGGGTCATAAGGACCTACGAGGAAGCCGTGTATAGTGGGCTGATTGTGTTCGCCCAAAGGAAGTTGCCAGCCTGAATGTCCATAGGAGGAAAGTGAATGAATGCGTTAACTGTTTTTTTTGCTGTGCGTACTTACTGGTTTTTGGTGCTATGTGATTTCACATTTCAATAAGGAGATACGCATTGGATTTATAAATTACTATTTCACATTTAAAAAGCAAAAATAAAAAAAAGGGAGATAAGCATTATCTCCATTCACTTTTTAATTTAAGAATTTCATAAAGTTATTTTAAATGAATGAGTTCAAAAGAAATTAAAAAGGAATTAATATTAATGGAAAGTTAAGGATTTTTCAATTATTTTGTAATTTGTAATTTGGAGAGATAAGGATTTTTTAGTTATTTGTAAAATAATATTTTTGGAGAAATAAGGTGTGAAGGGTTATTTGTAAATGTTTGGGGCAGTAATTTTATTTTTGGAGTAATAAGGAGACTTTATCTGTAATTTTTTATTTGGAGAGATAAGTGTGACATTGTAGCTCAAAATAATTTTTTTACTTTGGGAGGTGGTTAAGGTTTTTTCAATTATTTGTGATTTGTAATTTGGAGAGATAATGAATTTTCTATTATTTGTAAAATAATATTTTTAGAGAAATAAGGTGTGAAGGGTTATTTGTAAATGTTTGGGGCAGTAATTTTATTTTTGAAGTAATAAGGAGATTTTATCTGTAATTTTTTATTTGGAGAGATAAGTGTGACATTGTAACTTAAATTAATTTTTTACTTTTTGGGGGGGGCGGGGGGTTAAAGTACATTTTTCATAAAAACTTTGCAAGGGATTACAAATCAGTCAAATTTTGAAAGATTGCATTGTAAAACTCTTAAGAGAAATTGACTAGAGCCAAGTACAAAGCTCAGTCATTTTTCTCCTTCAACCACTATACGAGGGTCAAGGCCAAGCCCCGATATATCGTTTTTGTGTGGTGCGTTTCGTGTGATGTGTTGCTCATCTTTTTGTTGTGCTTGATTATTTTTGGTGCAAAGCTTCAAAACTACAATGTCAAAGTTAAGTAATCCGTTCTCAGATTTTGATAAGCTTGAAGGGGTAAAATTATACAAAACATGGAAACGTTTCATTGAAAGCACTCTAATATATAATGAATTGTGGCAAGACATATGTGATGGAGACATTAAACCTAATAAACCCACAGATGTAGCTTCACTTACGAAATGGGAAGTTAAAAATGTCAAGGCACTAGCTCTTATAAAGTCTTCAGTTAATTATGAGATGTATATTCATATTGAAAATGCCTCAGATGCATGGTCTGCTTTGCGTACTTTCAAAGATCTATTTGATACACAACCTGAATAAAAAAAAGTTGATATACAACTTAAGTTGCTTCAACAAAAACTAATTGAAGGAGGAGATGTCCTTGAGTATATCTACATGCTTAAAAATATTAAGCAAAAAATAGTAAAAGCCAGATTTCCAGCAATAGATGATAGTATCATGACCACAATTCTAATTGCTAGATTTCCTTCTTCTTACACACATTTTGGAAACTCTACAAGTGACCAGAAAGTTAGATAAATTAATTTTTGATGAGCTAAGTGAGATGTTAGCTCAACACGACAAACTTTTGGGAAAAAGAAACAAGGGGAATATGTCTTCTTCACAGAGGCTAGCACAAGTAAATCATCAACTAACAATTCTAGAGGAAGAGGACATTTCAATCAACATCCAGCAACACATAGTGGACAAGGTCGTGGAAGAAGCCAAAATAGAGGAAACTTTCAAGGAAGAGGAAATAGTCAAGGCAGAGGAAAATTTCAAAACAAAGGCAACTTTCAAGGTAGAGGAAACAATCAAGGAAGAGGTCAAAGTCAAGGAAGAGGGCTAACTCAAAATAGAGGTCAAAGCAGAGGCAAAGGACAGTATCAAGGAAGAGGTAGAGATTTGAATCAAATTGTCTGCATAAGATGTAACAAAGTCGGCCATTTTGTAGAATATTGCAGAACTTCCATTGATAAAATTCCAAAGTTCCATCAAAACACAGCTCAATTTTCCACTGATCAAGATAATGATGGTTCAGAATATGTATTCACATCAAGTCAAAGATTAGAATCAACTGCATTAGTTTCCACCTTTTTTCAAAGTGATTATGAAGATGCATGGATTTTAGATACAGGTGCAACTCAACACATGACTTTTCGACAAGACTCCTTTTGGAACTTCCAACCATGCCGCCTTAGTTTAATCTTTCTTGCTGATGATACAAAACATACTCCTTTTGGAAAAGGTGTCATTAAAGTTTATCTTCCTGAAAATGGAAAAAGATTGATTTCAAATGTATGGTATGTACCCACCTTTAAAAATATTTTGTTGTCTTTAGTCTCGATCCAACAAGCTGGAAATCAGGTGGTTTTGGAGGATGGCCTAGTTAAAATTAATTCAATCAAACAAAACATGAAAAAAGTAACGACAAGATATGAAGATGGAAAATTGTTACAAATGAAAGGAACAATTATTTCCAAGGAATTATGACTTTGCAGGGGCAGCCAACACAAACATTTTACCTATTAGACTATGGCATGTGAGATATGGACATCTAAACTTTGACAGTCTCTCTCAACTGCAAAAACAAGGAATAGTTAAGGGACTTCTTACCTTTAAGAAAGAAAATGCAAGATGTGAAGCTTGCATTTCTGGAAAACAAAGTCGAGAACCTTTCCTGACAAGCTCATGGAAAGCAAACATGCATTTGCAATTAGTACACAATGACATTTGTGGACCTTTGTAAGCCTCTCTAGGAGTTTGCAAATATTTCTTACTCTTTATTGATGATTTCAACAGAATGACATGGGTTTACTTCTTGAAGCATAAGTTAGAGGCATTTGAAAAGTTTAAAAAATTTCGTCAACTTGTTTAAAATGAAGTCAATGAAAAGATTGGCACTCTTAAAACTGACAATGGAGGAGAATTCACTTCAAATGAATTTCAAAGTTATTGTAGAGACAATGGGATCAAACAACATCGTATAAATGTCTACACTCCACAACAAAATGGAGTAGTAGAAAGAATGAATCGCACTTTGTTAGGAATTGTGAGATCTATGTTAACTTTTAAAAAGTTAAGTCCTATTTATTGGGCAGAAGTAATCCATACATCTGTTTACTTAAGGAACAGGTCTCCCACTGCTTCTTTGGATGGAATCACACCTTATGAAGCATGGTTTGGTTTCACACCTAAAGTTAAAAACCTTAGAGTTTTTGGTTCCGTGTATTATACCTTAGTTCCAAAAGAAAAACAAACTAAGCTTGACTCACGCAGTTTGAAATGCATAATGGTTGGATATTCGGATGAGAAGAAAGGGTACAGGCTTCTGTCAAATGGGAAATTTATTGTCAACAGAGATGTAATTTTTTATGAAACTGAGAGTAAGAGTGCTGAAGAAATAGAACATCTTCTTCAAAAATTGGAAACAAAAGGAGATAAAAAGAAAGGAAACATTCAAAGTCAACCAAATTCACAAAATTGGCATGAACTTGATTTTCCTTCCTCTGAAGATGATTCATTTGGTCCATCTACTTCACCAACACAGTCTAAGTCTTCTAGTAGTTCATAAGAATCTCCTAGTAGCAGTAGTACTTCTAACAATGATTCTCCGCCCCCAGAATTTGCAGTTGATCAACATACCTTTGTTTACATTAATCCTCTTTATAATGATGGTGACTTTTCAAAATCTCAAACAAGTGAACATCAATTGCCAAAATGGGTTGTTCAAACTACCAACGACTGAAGCATAAGAGATTTTACTCATTTACTCCTTATTCTTGTCATCATAAGGGCACAAATGAACACTAACTTTGAAGTGTGATGCTAGGGGTGTACCAATTGGTTTGGCATCCTTCATATTGAACTTGTATAACACCTTTTCAATATATTTTTCTTGTGACAACCACAACTTTTGTTCTTTCTATCACGTATAATCCTCATGCACAATATTTGTTGTGCTGGACCTAGATCTTTCATTGCAAATTTATTGCTCAAGTCCTTCTTCAACTTATTAATCATGTTCTTATCATGTCCAACAACTAGCATATCATCCACATACAATAATAGTATAATATACCTTTCTTTGTCATACCTCTTGATGTAGACACAATGATCAACCTATAGTCTTTTGAAGCCATGCTCCAACATGAATGAATCAAATTTATTATACCATTGGCAAGGTGCCTAATCAGCCCATAAAGGCTATTTTTCAATCTGCAAACAAGATCTTCTTTTCTTTTAACCTTGAATCCTTCTGGTTGTTCCATATAAATTTCTTCCTTCAATTCTCCATGAAGAAAATTTATCTTCATATATAATTGCTCACATTCCAAGTCTAATGCACCAACAAGACCAATAATAACACTTATGGAAGACATTTCAACAAAAGGTGAAAAAAACTATGTAAAGGCAATACCTTCTTTTTGTGCAAATCCCTTCACCACTAGCCTTGCTTTGTATCTTTCCTTCTTCTCCTCACCCTCATGTTTAATCCTGTATACCCATTTGTTTTGTAAGGCATTTCTTCTTTTTGGAAGCTTCAGTGGCTCCCAAGTTTTATTTTTCAACAAAGAGGCCATTTATTCCTCCATTGCTTTCTTCCACTTTTCGCTACTTTCCACTTCACAAGCTTCTTGAAACCAATTAGGCTCACCTTCATCAA
>APFE030084059.1:74398-93608 GCA_000404065.3 Pinus taeda
CTTCTCAAAATCAAAATGAAAATCACTAACAAAAAAATGTTCACACTTGATACATAAAAAAATTTAAAGTGTCAAAAATAAGCCTTCTTAAAAAATGTGATGATGTTGCATCAACACTTTTCAAAATCAGCATGAAAATCACTAACATTTAAAAAAATGTGTTTATGTTGCATCAACACTTTTCCAAATCAGCATGAAAATCACAAACATTGAAAAAAATGTTCATACTTGATACATAACAAAATTTAAAGTGCAAAAAATATGCTAAAAAAAAGCGTATTCTCGCATCACCACTTTTCAAAATTGGGTGATTTTTTGCTACCTTAAAAAAACAGGTACCAGTTCACTTTCTCATTTGATCGGTAACCATGTTTCTACAAGAAAATCTACACACAATTCCTTGTCTCTGTAGTGAGTTAAGGTGTAGAGATTGAAAATAATAACTTGGTTTCGTGTGTTTTTATTTTTGGTTTCTATTTTGACCTAATTAGATCCCATGTTGTTTGGTTCCACATGGTACAAATTCCTCCTGAAGCTCCTCCTCTTGCACCTATTTGTACACCTTCGATTTCCTTTTTGGATTATTGAGACCATTTCTTCCTCGGTTAACTTGGTCTCCTGAAGTAGACGAAAGTTAGGGCTTTCAGATTTAATGAGATCTTTCACTGCATTTACTTTAGAGAAGTTCCCAATACCTCTCAAATTCCAGGAGACCATATTAATTATTTATTATAAGATGGGGCAGAAGATCCCTTGCCTCTCCTTATCTGAGTTTGGATGTCTCTGATTCCTACTCCTCTATCTATGTAGGTGTCCATTGGTTGTTGAGTGCCCATTTCCATGTCTTTTTGTGATGCTTCATCTTGAAGTTGCCTATTTGATTTTCTTCCATATTTTTTGGGATCTTTTGAGGGGAAAGCGATTCTTTGGATTTATTTCTAGTTAGGATCCTTTCAAAGGAAGGGGCTTGGGGGCTCAATGGAGGGAAAGGAGATGTTAGGAGAGGGGGAGGAAGAATGGGGAGGGGGGAGTAGGAGGAGTGAGAGAGGTGTATGAGGGTGTAGGATCATAGATGATTTACTCCATCACACCTTCACAAGTGAGAGGTGGGTCAAAGTCAGGGGGGCTAAGAAATAAAAAGGGTTAGAGTGAGGGGGGAGGCAAGCTCTAGAAGGCTGAGAGAGAGAGGAGGGAGAGGGAAAAACTAAAGGATATGGACTAGAAAGAGAGGATTCTTCTAGTTTTGATGATTTGTTCCCTGATTTTTTATGTTTTTATGTTTCACATTAGGTTTCTTAAGTTTTAGTTGGCTCCTGGGTACTCGTTTTGATCATCTATTTGTAAAATTGCCATATTAATGTCATACCTTGCATTTGAAAGGGATTTGTTTGTAGTCCAATTGTTGGATGTGAGCCCAGTTATCTACCTTTATCTTCACTGCTTATGGTAGTCCCTTTCCTTAGTCGACTTTCACACATATTCAAGCATGGGCGTGCAGGTTTTCTCTTGGCTCGCTTCTGTTTATATATTTTCTGAATGCATTTCCTATTGCCCTTACTGAGTCATCTCCCCAAAAATGAAGCAGGGGATGTGGGAGACAAACCCAAACCATGACAACATTGGGAACATCAAGTTTAGGATCAAAATCTGGTGTCCATCTATTCAGGTATAGGCTTCTTGTATCCATGAAATAAGGCCCATTTCTGACAATCAAGTCACGATATTCCTTGGATTCAAAGTAGAAGGTAAAGTGTCCCCTGCGATAGAAGAAGATCAAGATTTGGCCTTGAGTTTTAGCAGCCCAGTTTCTTTCCACCCATTTCTGGTTTTCTTTTGGAGAAGTCCAAAGGCCTATAAAGTTATCAACCAAGCCACGTTCTGCAAGAGAAGGAGTGACTTTGCGAGGCATAGCCAGAGGCAAATTGATTTTAGGGATTTCATCTATCTTCTTGACAAACTTGGAGATGGAAGGTCGATCACGGGGAGCCCCGAGTGAGGAGATGAGGCTGGAGAAAGCTAGTGCAGTGACATCAGGAGGGTCCACAGGAGAAGGGTCAAACCCTCTGGATTAGACTCCAGAGAGGCCATCAGGGAAGAACATGCAAAGAGAAACTAGGTCACATCAAGCTCAGAGGGAGGGTGCGACGCAACAACTACGTTCATGTTTTGTAGGTCACATTTTTTCTTATCAGGAGAAAAATATCTTAATTAATTTGTATAATTTTATTTTGGAATCAAGAATATAAATTAATATTATTTTGATAGTGGATTGGAGTAAATTACAACCAAGATATAGGGAGAAATTTATAGAATATCCAGGTTGAATTAGAAGATTATAATTAATTATAGATAGATTAATACCATTTAAGATTGCTAATGGAATAGGGAAAGAAAATTATAAAAATATTATAGATTAGAATAGAATAGGGGAAGAAAAATATATAATAAGGTTAAATTTGATAAATTATAATAAATTAGAGTTAGATTGATATATTCAAGATTTGGTCAAATCGTTCGGACAACTATTAGTTTTAGCATTAATCGTTGCAAATTGTAATGTCTAACTTTGGAAAATAAATTTTTCAATATTATTAAAAAAATTATTTTTCAAACATTTGATTGGACTATAACTTGAATATCTTATTGTAGCCTTTGAAAAATATAATAACATGCTGATCACTTCCTCACATATTTTAAGCCATAATTTATGAATATGTTTGTAATATTCATGCATAATTTTAGATATTTTTGTAGTGATTTTTCATTATTAAGCTTTGCAAGAAAACCATCCAAATATAAAATATTTGAAAATATCTCTCTCAGCTAAATAACATATTTACTATTAGTTAGCTAAATAACATATTTACTATTAGTTAGTCCACTGTGTCTTGGATAGACACTGATTGGGTGCATGGTTAAGGAACTCATAGATGTTAAGCCACTAGCTCAATTCCCCACTCTATTGAGGCGTTATTCTTGTACATGACCACCCTCTTATGGTGTTATTCTTGGACATGATCATGATGTAACCTCACCAATGTCAAACTTAAAAAAAATAATAATAATAATAATAATAATAAAATAAAATAAAATAAATAAAAATAAAAAATAAAAAAAATAAAAAAAAATGTATTTAATATCCATTACTTTCCACCATAATTTTAGCAAGCCTTTGCATACAAAATGGATAGGAATAAGATGTAAATAAATGTATTTGTCAATTGTTACTTTCCACCATTATTTATTTTTTTTCTCATCACTTATGTAGGAGTAGAACTATACATATGTAGGTGTAGAATGACCTTTTTCATAACATTATTTCTGGTTAATTTTAATCAAAATGGGACAACGATTTTTAGAAACTAGAGTTTAAATTATTTAATCTATAGAAATCAAGTGCCCATTTTTTCATGGTGTTGAATCCATTTATGCATTCAAAACTGTATTTTAAACAACAAAAAATCACAATCTTGTTTGAAATTGTATTTTCAGTAAAAGATTATTTCGTCTATAAGTTAGACTACCCCTAAATGTGTAAACTTACTAGTGGTTACTACCCACCAAAATTTATGCAAGTCCTTGTGCTTGAACATGCAATTAATTTACCCACTTCACATTTCATGCCAAAGCAATACTATAATATTCTATTTGCCTATTGATTTATCCACCCTACACCTACCAAATGAAGACTAAGATTTTTTTTTGCTATTAATCGCTATTAATTTAGCATTGACCAATATAGGGCATATTTTTTTATACAATGTTTAGAAAACATAAATTTTACCTAGAGTGGTGAAAACTAAGTTATTGGATAACACTTATTTCAGTATGAGATGAAGATTATTAAAAAAAATGTAGTAGTTGTTATTATTACGTATAAATGTTTTATTTTATTTATTATTTTATTTATTATGATCAGAAGGGGAAAAAATATTTGTGTTGATAAAGAAGTTTTTAAATAATGACAATGGTCACTATAATATTATACTCTATACATTGTTTTAAGTCTAATGGGAATCATCAGCTTCGTGAAAATAATGGTAGGAGGAGCAAAGTTTATAGTATTCCCTGAAGGTAACTCTTAAGAAATGCAATTTTGACATAGTATAATAAATTTAATTTTAATTTTAATTGAGTTGTTACTTATAATTAACATAGAAGTAATGTTGTAGTGGTGCAAATGTTTATATGTAAACATTTACATGTGGTTTAATTAAAAAGATATAAAACTGTTAAAAAAGTAATAAAAATAATAAAATTCAATTTATTATATTGTAATTTTGTTTTTATTAATAAAATTACTAATAATTTTTTAGATAAAAGAAAATCATAATACATATATCACATTGAAATATATAACATATAAATAATAGCTATAAATTAAAGATTTATTTTACACATGAGAACTTGATATTTGCAATAAAACTTACAATATAAAAAGATTCTTAACCATGGTATTCAACCGCACTTTACCATGGATATTCTTAACTTGCATATAGGCTTTACTACAATACCATGAACCAGTACCATGTCTTATCAATACCACATGCCCAAAAACCATAGCTCATTTCATAATCAAAATGGTGTCTATAATATTATACTCTATACATTGTTTTAAGTCTAATGGGAATCATCGGTGGAGTGAAAACAATGATTAAAAGAACAAAGTTTATAGTATTCCCTAAAGGTAACTCTCTTAAGAATGAGTATGCAATTTTGACTTAGTATAATAATTTTAATTGAGTTGCTCTCTATAATTAACATAGAGGTAATGTTGTAGTGGTGTAAATGTTTATTTGTAAACATTTACATGTTGGCTCAATTAATAATAAAAGTTAATGCTATAAAATAATAAAAGCTATTTGGTTATTGTATTTTGTTTTTATTATCTAAAATTTAATATTTTTAAGATGAAAGAATCATTATATATATAATTAATAATATATTAAATATATATATAAGAATATATTATATATATTAATATATATTTAACATTAACAATATTTAACATATAAATAGTAGCTTATAAAATAAAAGATCCTTTAACAAAAATTTGATATTTACAAATAAATTACTTTAAATCCACCCCCCTTTACCATGGAGATTATTATTTGCAAATTGTAGGAGTTTTTTACAATACCATGGGCCAATATAAACCATGGGGGGGGCGAACTTTGCAAAATACCACATGCGCCAATCACCCATAGCTTTCATAATCAAAATATTTGTATTATTATTTTAATTTAATTATAACTTTTTTTTTATGTAAAAATATAATACCACATGCCCAAAAACCATAATCTGCACTTTCACAATACAAAATATTATATTCTTTATATTATATATAATTTTTTTTTTACATTTTTTTAAATTAAATCTGATAAGTGAAATTGTTTTTCTTTCCAAAATGGACATATCTAGGTAAATCATTCCAAGGAATCACTTCCAACCAACCACGTTATGAGTAGATCCTAACCCTAATGGTTCTAAAAATATTATTTCTCATTGATTCATTAATTTTAAATGACATGGTGTATATCTGGGTGGATCAATATATCATTAGTCTCTGCCAAGGCATGACTCTAGTAATCAATTTGCCTCTACTATTAGTTTAACATTGACCATTGCAACTTATAATGTCTAAATTTTACCTATTGACCACTATTAGTTTAACATTGGTCATTGTAACTTATAATGTCTCAATTTGGAAAATGTTTTTCTTTTTTCAATATTATTTATAAAACTAATTTTCAAACATTTGATTGGACCATAACGTGAAGATCTTATTGTAGCCTTTGCACAATATAATGACGTGGATAACTTCCTCATGTTTTATGCCATAATCTATGAATATGGTTGTAATATTCATGCATGATTTTAGATATTTGTGTAGTGATTTTTCAATTATTAACTTTTGCAAAAATAAAATCCATGATGTAAATAAATATACTTACCAATTGCTACTTTCCACCATTCCTACCAAAGAAAGACTATAAAATTCTATTTTCCTTTTAATTTATTCACTTTATATCTCAATTTATTAGTTCTCACCAAAGCAAGACTATAGGATTCTATCTGCCTATTCACGACCATTAATCTAACATTGACCTATTTAGAGCATAATTTTTTATACAATTTTTCAGAAAGCATAAGTTCTAACTTGGTTGGTAGTGACTAAGGTGTTGTAGCACTTGTTAGAGTGGATATACTAAGTTGTTGTAGCATTTGTTTTATTATGAGTTAATGAAAATAAAGATATTGGGATCATTGGGGAAAAGATATTTATGTTTATAAAGAAGTTTTTAAATAATGAAAATGGTGGCTATAATATGATACTCTATACATTGTTTTACGTCTAATAATCACGGGTGTGAAAACAATGATAGAAAGAGTAAAGTTTTTAGTATTCCCTAAAGGTAATTTTCTTAAGAAGAATTATATAATTTTGACTTAGTATAATAATTTCAATTTTTTGTTAATAGAAATAACCCATACATTTCACTCGCTTCATTATTTCTAATCTGTCCATTTCCTTTTTTATTCACACCCGTATATATACAAATATTTCATTATAATACCATGGACCCAATACCATGAGTTGTGAATACCATGGGCACTAACAACTTTGACTTGATTTGGTCCCACTTGAGACCAAATAGAAGCTTGAGTGAATTTTTTTTACACTGTTTTCCTTTCTTTCTATAATCCCTTTCCCAAGATGCATTACTCTAGCAAAGGTTCTACAAAGTTCTTGTTTATCCCTTGGTAAAGTCTTCCTTAACACATCAGTTGGATTTTCTATAGTGTGTATTTTCTCCAATTGTAGTAGCCCATCATTTAACACATCATTATCCAATGATATCGAACATCAGTGTGAGTGTGCTTTGTATTAGAATGATATGCTAGGTTTTTAGCTAAATGAATAGAACTCTATCACAATGCAACAAAAAACAATGAATAGAACTTCGATTATCACAATGCAACAAAAAAACATTTGCGTTTTTTATTCCCAACTCTCCTAAAAATCGTTGCATCCACAACCTCCTTTGACTATCACAATGTAATAAAAAACATTTACCTTTTTTTATTCCCAACTCTCCTAAAAATCATTGCATCCACAACCTCTCTTTGCAAGCTTATGTGGTAGCCATGTATTTTGCCTCTGTTGTGGAGAGGGCCAATGCTTTTTGCAATTTAGACATCCAAGATATTGTTTCTCCTAAAAAAAGTGCATAAATAACCACTGGTTTACTTTCTAATATCCATGTACTTTGCCTATGTTGTGAAGAGGGCCACTACTTTTGCAATTTAGACATCTAGGATATTGTTGCTCCTGAAAAATTGCATAAATAACCAGTGGTTTACTTTCTAATATACACATATCCAACCATGTTTGCATCTATGTAACTTTCAAGAACATCATTGTTATTACCAAAACATAAACAATAATTACTAGTACCCTTGAGATACGTCAAAATCCACTTTATTGCTTGCCAATGTTATTTGTTTGGGTTTGCAAGGAACCTGCTCACTACTCCCATTGAATGTGAAATATCTGGACAAGTACATACCATGTCATACATCAAGCTACCAATGACTCAAGCATAAGGGATTTTACTCATTTACTCCTTCTTCTTGTCATCATAAGGGCACAAATCAACACTAAGTTTGAAGTGTGATGCTAGGGGTGTACCAGCTGGTTTGGCATCCTTCATATTGAACTTGTATAACACCCTTTCAAAATATTTTTCTTGTGACAACCACAACCTTTTGTTCTTTCTATCACGTATAATCCTCATGCACAATATTTGATGTGATGGACCTAGATCTTTCATTGCAAATTTATTGCTAAAGTCTGTCTTCAACTTATTAATCATGTTCTTATCATGTCCAACAACTAGCATATAATCCAAATACAGTAGTAGTATAATATACCTTTCTTTGTCATACCTCTTGATGTAGACACAATGATCATCCTATAGTCTTTTGAAGCCATGCTCCAACATTAATGAATCAAATTTATTATGCCATTGGCAAGGTGCCTATTTCAGCCCATAAAGGCTCTTTTTCAATCTACAAACAAGGTCTTCTTTCAATCCTTCCAGTTGTTCCATATAAATGTCTTCCTTCAATTCTCCATGAAGAAAATATATCTTCACCTCTATTTGCTCACATTCCAAGTCTAATCCACCAGCGAGACCAATAATAACTCTTATGGAAGATATTTCAACAACAGGTGAAAAAAATTATGTAAAGGCAATACCTTCCTTTTGTGCAAATCCTTTCACTACTAGCCTTGCTTTGTATCTTTCCTTCTTCTCCTCACCCTCATGTTTAATCCTGTATACCCATTTGTTTTGTAAGGAATTTCTTCCTTTTGGAAGCTTCATTAGCTTCCAACTTTTATTTTTCAACAAAGAGGCCATTTATTCCTCCATTTCTTTCTTCCACTTTTCACTACTTTCCACTTCACAAGCTTCCTAAAAGCAATTAGGCTCACCTTCATCAGTTATCAAAATATAATCTGAGGATGGATACTTTTGTGACTGCTTTTGAGGCCTAGTAGACCTACGAACCAACTGTGGTGGTGTGTTTTCCACTTGAATCTCTTGTAATGGTTACAACAAGTTTTCTTCTAATTCTCATTGTCCATCTTATTCTTGAGTTTGTTGCTCAAATTCTTCCAATGGTGGGATATATTCTTGTTTTTCTATAAACTAGTCAACAATTTTTTTTTACCTTTGTTTCACCTGCAAGCCTTTTATACATCTCGGATTCATTAAACATTACATCCTTGCTCCTAAAATTTTTGTGATTAATTGGATCCCATAGATGGTAACCAAAATCACCACCCACATATCCCAGAAAATGTACTTCCTTGATTTATCATCTAATTTGATTCTATGCTCTTTGGGAATATGCATAAATGCTTCACATAAAAAAAAAAAAATAGTGAGAATAATTTACCTTTTTACTGGTCCAAACTTCTTCAGGAATACCACCATCTAGGACTATAGAAGGTGAGCAATTGATGAGGTGACAAGATTTCCTTACTGCTTCTTCCCAAAAATGTTTTTTAATCCAAAATTTGACAACATACTCCTCACCTTCTCCATAATAGAGTGGTTCATCCCTTCTACAATACAATTTTGTTGTGGAGTACTAGGCACATTCTTCTCATGTTTAATGCCAAACTTATTACAATAATTCTTGAATGCATTGGAGCAATACTCCCTTGAGCAACTTATTAGTTTCCCTTTCAACAACAACATGAAATTTATGTAATATCTAAAACACCTCACCTTTACTTTTCATGGGGTAAGCCCAAACCTTCCTAGATGCATCATCTATGAATGTAACAAAATATGAAGATCCTCCTAAGGAATTAATATTCAGCAGCCGAAACACATGAGAATGTATAAATTCTAATAAATTTATTTTCCTTTCATGACCACCTCTCATAAAAGAAACCCTTCTTTTCTTACCACAAATAAAATGGTCACAAAGATACATTTCATAGGATTTCAAACCTAGAATTATATTTTTATCAACAAAAACTTTTAGCCCCTTTTCGCTTATGTGGCCCAAGCGCTTATGCCATAACTGCACTAAGTTTTCTTCTTTGGAAACAACAAGTGTATCTGATATATCTATTGTTTCCTTTAGTGTATACAAGGTTCTTGTCTTGGATCCTTTAACCAACACCAATGCCCCTTTAGTAATTTTCGAGCCACATTTCCCAAATATTGTGGATCAGGCTTCATCATCCAATAGTCCCATAGAGATCAAACTCATACGCATCTCTAGGAGTGGCCTAACCTATTTCAGAAAGATACCTTTTCCATCCTTTGTCTTGATTAAGACATCTCTCATTCCAACAATATTACAAAAATGATTATTTCCTAAATGTACTTTACCATGATCAACTTCTTCATATGTAACAAAATTATTTTTACATGGGATCACATAGTGAGATACTCTAGATTCAAGTAACCAATCAATGCTACTACTAGAAATATATAAACATGCTTCTTCTACTGAAATAGTTAATAAAAAATCACTTTTAGAAGCTACAACAATAGTCTCACCTTTCTTTATGTTGATAGATTTTTTATTTGTGTTGATTGATTTTTGTTTCCTCCACTCCTTCTTCCAAAACCAACAATCCTTTCTCTTGTGTCCTCCTCTTCCACAGTGAAAACAAGTGAGCCTTCTCATTCTTGATTTCGATCTACCTCTTGATTTTGAATTCCCCTATCTACCACATTCAATTTTCCTTCCACGATTAGCTAAGACTAGAGCTTCTCCTCCCTGGTTTTCCAAAATTGATTTGTGACACAACTCCTCATTCATTAAACTTATACTAACATAATCTAACTTCAGGGTCCCTATAGGTTCTGAAGTGCTAATAGATACCATCGAATTCTCCCAGCGATATGGAATAGAGCACAATAATAAGATGGGTCTAATCTTGTCATCCAAAATAATTTTGATAGAGGCAACCTTACTTTTTATTATATTCAACTCATTCAAATGCTCCGCCACTGAAGCACATTCCTTCATCTTAAGATTGTACAACTTGTTCATCAAGAAGACTTTGTTAAATGTCGTGTTCTTCTCATATAAATCATGCAACTTTTTTCCACAATGCTTTTGTTGTCTTTTATTGAGTAACAATAAAATATACATTCTTTGCCAAGTAGTGACGAATTGTGGTGATGGTCTTTCTATTCATCTTATTCCATTCTTCTTCTGTCATTGATGAGGGCTTCTTCGGTCAGTATGTCCTGTTGTTAATAAAAGACAACAGGAAATTTGTTTAACCTAAAAATAATTTTTTTCATGCACTAAAACAAGAAATAACCCTGAAAATTTACTCAAAGACACAACACCAGATTTACATGGAAACCCCCATTTTGGGGGAAAACCATGGGGAAATGGTTTAGTAGATTTTTATTATCACAATGAAAAACTTTATACATTTCACTCACTTCATTCTTTTTCACCCATACATTTCCTTTCCTACTCACATCCTTATATATACAAATATTGCATTATAATACCATGAGCCCAATACCATGGGTTGTGAATACCATGGGCACTAACAACTTTGACTTGATTTGGTCTCACTCTCTATAGCTAGAGGCAATGTTGTAGTAGTGTAAATGTTTGTTTGTAAACATTTACATGTTGGCTCAATTAAAAAATAATAGAAAGTTAAAAATAATATAGAGCCCAATATGAAGGAGATGTTGTAGGGTACACATTTGAATGTTGACTCAATTAATGATAAAAAGTTAAAAGTAATAAAAATAATAAAATTTAGTTGCAATTTTTTTTAATAAAATTAAAAATAATGTTTTAGATAAAAGAAAATCATAATATACATATCACATTGAAATATATAATATATAAATAGTACCTGTAAATTAAGATCTATTTCACCATAGAAATTAAAATAATGATTCTTAAAGAGTATTTAAATTTAATTAATAAGCATCCCATATGGGGGTGACAACTATCCGCAGGGTAAGTTTAGCGAGGGTTTCGTAATACTCTCCTACTCGCCCACACAACAATCGCCTTAATGGAGCATGTCATGCATGTCTTCTTCAAAAAAGGAACACCGAAGTTTCTAAAGGCAACTAGGGTTATATCAGTTCAAGCATTCTTGTTTATGCAGTGTTGTTTGCATGATGTTATGGGACTGGTGGTGGTGGAAGTTATTGGGTGCTTGATCTTTCAAGGTGGCATTTTGACCATGCCATATCTTGCCCTCCAAGTTACGATGAGATGCAAGATGACACCAGTGTAGCTGTAAATGTCATTAAGGAGGTTCAATGTGAACAAGAATGGGATCCAGGCTCGAGGTGGGGACCTCGTTCTACTAATGGTGTTTTAGTCGCCTAGTTGGGTTAGTAGTGGCAGAGTAAGGATGGAAGAAAAGATAAATTGGGGTATGCTTCGACCACTTGTATTTTGGTAAGCTTCATATATCCTTAATTAAGGATGGATCCTGTAAGTTTTTTTCTTTGGAGTGTTCAATATTTTGTCTGGTCCATTGAATTGCAATGGTTATCCACATGAGAACATGTTGATAAGCAACAAATAGTGATTCTGGTGTTTTTCTCTCTGGGCACAAATTTTATTGTCAATGTTGGGTTCTAGGGAGTGATTTGGTTGTGGAAGGTGGTCGTCTTTACTTAATTTGTATTTTGGGGTTGTGTGGGCTTCTATAGGAAAGGTAATTGGCCTTCAGTCATGGGTAGCAATTTATAAGGCATCGAACCTTATTTATGTGTACATGGTATTGGGTGTGTTGGGGTCAGGGATGTTGTGGTGACTCAAGGGAGCATTAGGAGTGGTATACTTTGGAATATTGGTGCAATTAAAACTATTTTGTCTCCATGTCATGACAACATGGATGAGTTAATTGGGGTATAGAACCATAGGGCCATAGGGCAGTTCATCTTGGAGATAATCGTGACCTAGGGGAAGAGGTAGATCCATAACTTGTGCATTATCCTAGAAGATTGAGCTGCCTCCCCCCTTCAATTCTTTGGATGTACACCTTCAATAGAATCCATTGCTCTTGGAATAAATTTCCCGAGACACGCATGAGGATAGGAACGAGGTCATTGGATTTATGAATGACCTTCAACAAAACCAATGGTGTATGATGGATGTGTTGGCTTCTCTTCGTTGCATAAAAAAATGATTCATAAAATATTAGAGCGATTAGAAGGTAGATTAGAGCATATGGAAGGTCATGTCCATTATGATTTATACCCTCCTCCGTCACTATATAATGGAAAGGGAAACCCAGCTTCGACTCTCCTTCTAGATAAGACATGAAAATTGGCTACTTCTAGGTTCTTGGGATTTTTTGGTCTTTTTGGCTATACGGATGTGGTTCCCTTGTTCGCTCTTTTTGTTTGTCATGTGGTTTTGCTTTTAAATTTTGGCCAACAAGTCTGGTAGGAATAAGGCCAATAGTTTTTTGATATGGAGCCCCCCCATGATGTATCATTGATCTGAGCTAATAGAAAATGTTGATTTACAAAAAAAATATATAATTAATAAGCACACAAAAAAATTATACTTACAAGAAACTTATGATATAACAAAATTCTTAACAATGGATATTCACCCCCACTTTATGGATATTATTAACTTGCAAATAGTCTTTGTTACACTACCATGGGCCAATACCATGGTTTATCAGTACCACATGCCCAAAAAGCATCAGTCATTTCACAATCAAAATATCTTATAAATATTTTATTTTGATTTAATTTTATAACATTTTTTTAATTAAATCTAAAAGCAAAATGTTATAATTACTTTTGAGATATATCTAAAATCTCAACGATTAATACTACTAAGAAATATTTTTCCATCATTATGTTTACTCCCAAGAATTGAACTTAGCTGGAAGATATAATAGCCATACTACTCAACCACCCAAGATAACCCAAATTGAAATATTCCATAAAAGTTAAATCAAGGTTTTAATAAAATTAAAAATGAGAATATATATATATGTGTGTGTGTGTGTGTGTGTGTGTGTGTAAAATCTATACAATATAAATAATATTATTAAGAACCAACATAGATCCATCATAAATGATAATTTACTAAGAGTTGAGAGAAATCAAATCTCTCCGTGTGTAGACATTTTCTTAAGTTCTATATTCAAAAAATAGTTTGCATTTTGAGAGATTTGATTCCTCTAGACGCTTGATAAATCTCAAGTTAAAATGGATCTATATGGATTATAAGTGAACATCTTAAAACAAAACTATTAAATTGTAGTATAAGAAAGTGAAAGTAAATCAAGATAAATTTTAATTAAATTTAATTATATAAAGTCATTACTAAGTTAACGAATTGGTATTTACATTTCAACAAGAAAGTGAGTTTACCATTTTTAATATTATCTCTAAATCCCTCACTTGCAATTTATTTTATATACTCATTTGCATATTTCTTAGTATTAGAAGTGTTCCATAGGGATGCATCTCCTAGGGTGGGGGACGCGCCCCAACACTCCCCCATGCTCTAGGGACGGGGAAATTCCTAGGAAACGTTTCCCCCATGTCCCCTTTTTGGGGAAACCTGGGGAAACTCCGGGGGACGTTTTTCTAGCAATGAAACGTGACACATTTGTAGGGGGGACAGGGGATGCAAGAGGGCGTGGGGAATGCAAGGGGGACGGGGGATGTTGGGGATGCATATGTTCCCCTTTTTTTTATCTAATAATTTTATAAACATAAAAAAATACAAATTTAAATATATGAAAAAACCAAATATTAAAAATAATGAAAAAATGAAACATATTGAAACTCAAAACTGGTTAAACTTAATTTTCAAAGTAAATTTATATATTAATTATATTAAAATTTAAATATTCAAAAATAAAATAAAAGCAATAACAAAAATAAAAAATTTAAAGTATATTAAAACTTAAGACTTAGTATTTATTAATATTATTTAGTACTTTTTGAAAAATTTACTAGTATTTCAATGCTCGCTTTCTATGTTTACTTTTAGTTTAGTATTCTATGGCTATTTTAGACTTCAAAATAATGTCAATGTCATTGTCATATGATAAGTTTACTTTTTATAATTTCAATTGTCAAATGATAAATTTATTAATTTAATTTATATGTACCTTGCATCATGCCAAATGATGAATTTAGAAGCAACATTGCATAATGTCAAAACATGGATTCGATTTAGTAATTTACTTTTAGATTTACAATGGAGAAATGTCAAATGATAATTCATAAATGATAATAGTCTAATAAGTAATGATGATCATATTTAGTCTTCAGATATGCATTTCATAATTATTAAGATTTTCTATTTAGTTATTGACATATCTTTGGGATTTTATTTTTTTATATTAAATTTTTAATAATTTATAATTTTTATGACTATGACGTCCCGTTTCCCTGAAAATTACCTAAATTTTGGGGTTACTTATATACGTCCCCCTTGTGCGTGTCCCCAATCCTCTAGGTTTCCCTATCTCGGAAACTCGGAACATTGATTATTAGTCCTTCTCGAACTTGTATGTAAACTTTTCTAGTGTATGACAATGTATATATGTACATGGGATTGTAGGTCATCCTAAAATATAAAGTTACAAAATAATCATTAAATTATTATTGTAATCATTTTTATCTATTATTTCGTTTTCATCTCAACTACAATACACCACAATTTTAATATGATATATTTAGGGCGTAGTTATAGTTTATAGACAAAATGACTTTTCCACCAAAATCGACAATATAATCTCAATCAATATTGTTTTTTTCTGTTATTTAAAATACGTTTTTGAATGTATAAATGGATTCAACACCTTAAAAAACCTCGAGGCAATTGAATTCTACAGATTAAACAAGCCATTTTGCCTATAAGTTAAACTAAGCCTATATTTAATATTATACTAGCAAAGCGTTAAAAACCAAATATCTCAAAAGTAATGGCATTGTCACCATTACATGACATTAAGCTTTCACATTGCATTATGTTTTCTTTTATTATTATTTGAAAAACATTTTTCATCCATAAATTCCATGTTTTGTGAGAGTAAGTAAATCTCTTCAATATTGTTTTGAGATTATCCACGAAAACCCGCCTGTGGCTAGGTGAACTTATCTTTCATGTAGAAATGATTTCGAGGGAGTAGGCATGTCAATCTCTGTGGGGCTGGAATTCGGGTGAGGAGGATAATAGTAACTCCTCCCTACCACCCAAGTTACACCTACTTGACAAGTGTAGACTTATTTTAAAAACGAGTTTAAATAAATAATATTTTATTTATTGGAATTAAAATAATATTTTTTTTATAATATTTACAATATTTTATTATTCAAAATGTATTTTATAAAGTGTAAAAATGAATTAATGGCTTAATTAATAAATATAAAAAATTAAATACTTTCCTATATATTCTAATCAAATTGAGTAAAATTAATCAAAGAAATATTATTGTAAAAACAAAAATCAATTATTTAAAACTATGCTTCATTTTAATATAAATAATATTATAAACATTTATAAGCTATTTAAACATAGAGAATAAGACACCAAACAACATAATATTCTCCTTTTTAGAGAGTGGAAAACCTATCATAACTCACTTGTTAAACTAAGAGCAGGACAACCATCATTGGCTCATCTCCGTGAATGCAGGTTGACTCATCATCGTTATTCAAGTAAAATCACACCATCTGGAATTGGTCCATAAAGGGGTAGACTTTCACTCCTACTAGATGTCTTTGGGTCTTGGGTCATTAACCTATTTCAAAACCCAACTAATATGTACAAGCAAGTAATGATATTGTACACACATAACAAAATGTTTAAAACAAAACTATTAAATTGTAGTATAAGAAAGTGAAAGTAAATCAAGATAAATTTTAATTAAATTTAATTATATAAAGTCATTACTAAATTAACGAATTGGTATTTACATTTCAACAAGCAAGTTAGTTTACCATTTTTAATGTTATCTCTAAACCCCATTTTTAATATTATCTCTAAATCCCTCACTTGCAATTTATTTTATATACTCATTTTCATATTTCTTAGTATTAGAAGTGTTCCATAGGGATGCATCTCCTATGGTGGGAGATGCACCCCGACACTTCCCCATGCTCTAGGGACGGGGAAATTCCTAGGAAAAGTTTCCCCCATGTCCCCTTTTTTGGGAAACGCGGGGAAACTCTGGGGGACATTTTTCTAGCGATGAAACGTGACACATTGCAGGGGGGACAGGGGATGTTGGGGGATGCATATGCGTCCCCTGTTTTTTTATCTAATAATTTTTATAAAACATTAAAAAAATACAAATTTAAATATATGAAAAAAACAAAAAAACAAAAAATAATGAAAAAATGAAACTATATTGAAAC
Source organism: Pinus taeda (assembly GCA_000404065.3). NCBI lineage: Eukaryota > Viridiplantae > Streptophyta > Pinopsida > Pinales > Pinaceae > Pinus > Pinus taeda. Next base: position 91,327 of record APFE030084059.1, read on the forward strand.
TTAAAACTGGTTAAAACTTATTTTTTTTAAAGTTTAATAAATAAATTAAATTATATTAAAATTTAAATTCATTCAAAAATAAAAATAAAAGCAATAACAAAAATAAAAAACTTAAAGTATATTAAAACTTAAGACTTAGTATTTATTAATATTATTTAGTACTTTTTGAAAATTTTACTAGTATTTCAATGCTCAGTGCTTTCTATGTTTACTTTTAGTTTAGTATTTTATGGCTATTTTAGACTTCAACATAATGTCAATGTCATTGTCATATGATCAGTTTACTTTTTATAATTTCAATTGTCAAATGATAAATTTATTAATTTAATTTATATGTACCTTGCATCATGCCAAATGATGAATTTAGAAGCAACATTGCATAATGTCAAAAGATGGATTCAATTTAGTAATTTACTTTTAGATTTACAATGCAAAAATGTCAAATGATAATTCATAAATGATAATAGTCTAATAAGTAATGATGATCATATTTAGTCTTCAGATGTACATTTCATAATTATTAAGATTTTCTATTTAGTTATTGACAGTATTTTGGGATTTTATTTTTTTATATTAAATTTTTAATAATTTATAATTTTTATAACTATGACGTCCCCGTCTTCCCGAAAATTTCCTAAATTTGGGGGTTACTTATATACATCCCCTTGTGCATATCCCCGCTCCCCCAGGTTTCCCTATCTCACAAACTCAATGGAACATTGAGTATTAGTCCTTCTCGAACTTGTATGTAAACCTTTCTAGTGTATGACCAGTGTATATATGTACATGGGATTGTAGGTCATCCTAAAATATAAAGTTACAAAATAATCATTAAATTATTATTGTAATCATTTTTATCTATTATTTCGTTTTCATCTCAACTACAATACACCAGAATTTTAATATGATATATTTAGGGTGTAGTTATAATTTATAGACAAAATGACTTTTCCACCAAAATCGACAATATAATCTTAATCAAGATTGTGTTTTTTTGTTATTTAAAATACATTTTTGAATGTATAAATGGATTCAACACCTTAAAAAACTTCGAGGCAATTGAATTTTATAGATTAAACAAACCATTTTTCCTATAAGTTAAACTAAGCCTATATTTAGTATTATACTAGCAAAGCATTAAAAACCAAATATCTCAAAAGTAATGGCATTGTCACCATTACATGACATTAAGCTTTCACATTGCATTATGTTTTATTTTATTATTATTTGAAAAACATTTTTCATCCATAAATTCCATGTTTTGTGAGAGTAAGTAAATCTCTTCAATATTGTTTTGGGATTATCCACAAAAACCCACCTGTGGCTAGGTGAACTTATCTTTCATGTAGAAATGGCTTCGAGGGAGTAGGCATGTCAATCTCTGTGGGACTGGAATTTAGGTGAGGAGGATAATAGTAACTCCTCCCTACCACCCAAGTTACACCTACTTGACAAGTGTAGACTTATTTTAAAAACGAGTTTAAATAAACAATATTTTATTTTTTTATTGGAATTAAATAATACATTTTTTATGAGATTACAATATTTTATTATTAAAATTGTATTTTTAAATGTAAAAATGAATTTAATGACTATTAATAAATTTAACAATAATTTCCTATTTTTATCAAATTTTTGAGTAAAATTAATTCAAGGAAATCTATTTAAAAAAATCAATTATTTATACTCTATGCTTCCTTTTAATATATAATATTATAAACATTATAAGTTATTTAACATAGAAAATAAGACACACAGACAACATAATATTCTCCTTTTTAGAGAGTGAAAAACCTATCATAACTCACTTGTTAAACTAAGAGTGGGACAACCATCATTGGCTCATATCCGTGAATGCAGGTTGACTCATCATCGTTATTCAAGTAAAATCACACCACCTGGAATTGGTCCATAAAGGGGTAGACTTTCACTCCTACTAGATGTCTTTGGGTCTTGGGTCATTAACCTATTTCAAAACTCAACTAATATGTGCAAGCAAGTAATGATATTGTACACACATAACAAATTGTTTAAAATTGTGAGTGGTTGTGAGTGATTCTATTCAATTTCTCTACATAGATGATATGTATAGAAAATTTTATGGTGATTGGTGAGCTCCAGTATTGTAGCAATAATGCTACAACTCCTGAGGCTTCCTGTCTCTCATTTTATCAACCCGGTTGTTCGTACAAACTTGGAAGCGACGGTGCTATATGCACAAGTACTAGCTCTTGTCGCAGCTGTCACTTGGTCAGCTGCCACAAGTCCGCTAGGGCTCAAGC
>APFE030084062.1:0-11633 GCA_000404065.3 Pinus taeda
CTAGTGTGACCTATTTTTAGTATTATCCCAAATAATTTCGAGAACTAAATGAATTACAACTACTCATATTATATATTAGCTATATTAACGATATGAAAATCCAAATAACCAAAAAAATTGATTATAACATGTTATAAAAATCCAGGTAACTAAACAAAAAACGAAAAAAACAAACAAAAATAAAATGATTATAACATGTTAAGATAAATAATTACATTTTATATGAAAATTTTATACATAAATAAACTTTTGACTCGTGTCATAGATTAAATTTAACTCAATATGCAGGAGGCCTAAAAGTTATACATATCATGGCTAATAAAAGTTATACATGTTATGATGAAAGACCAAGTTTTATGGTGTATTTTTATAAATAAATATACATGAAAATTGCATGTAATAATATTAATAAAATAATTTTTTAGATAGGTGAATAATGTGCTTTAAATATGTAATAACATACTTAATGTTATTAATGAAATCAGTATATCAAAATGAAATGAAATGGAAGTTTAATTATACATTAAATAATTTTTTCGCATTTAAATTATATTTATTAATTGATCTAATTAATCCTAAAATAAAATTTAATATTATATATTTTAAAAATATTATTTATTATATTAATTTCATGAATAATATCTTAAAAATATTTAAAATATAATTTGTTTATATTTATATAAATTCAGAAGTCTAATCAATCTGGTTACTAAGAGATTGTTATATTTGGTATAGAGTTGTTTGTGTAGGCATGTGGTTAGAATTTGATAAAAAAATTCTAGAAAATTTTGTAGAAACAGTGTTTGAATCATAGTTTTGATAGTGAAAATGGATTCAGCATCATCAAAAACTTTTAAGACACTCAAAATCTTAAACTTTAACTACTATAACTTAAATTTACAAAAATACTTACTAAATTTTCTCAAAATATTTACCAAAATTTCTATAACTATCCACAAAAGAAACAGTCTCGTTAGAGCATGGCTATTTTGTATGGGTATGGGAGATGGATAAATGAGTCTCGTTAGACCCATGGCTCTTCGGTATATGGGAGATGGATAAATGAATGGGAGTCTACTAGTATGACATTATGTAGGAGATAGTTGTAGTAATTGCATCAAATACAACACATGATTACTTCGGGCAATAGGCAGAGAGTTCACTGTGGCAAAAGTTCCTCATGAGTGGAATCAACGTGCCATACGATAGTTCATGATGGGGCAGAGTACGATTCATTTTCTTTACAGCAAAACGCCGTAAAATGTACGATGTCATCCATGTGTAACTACCCTTTGTTTGTATACGACGTAAAATGTCAATGTTAAAGGCACTAGGAGTGATTGACAACGGAGTCAGACCCACGTGGCAATGTTTTGAAAATCTTGGCAGACAATCTCTTTTAAAATGCAGTCAAAGTCAAAACGATTATGTTCCGGTGGTCTGATGTGATGGTTTATTAGAATTAGTGAATGTCATTCAGTAAGCATGAAAGCCACTCTAAATTACCACAAACTTCTATTTAATTCAAATTGAAAGCTACCACGAATGATTCATTTTTGCACATTTTTTTTCATTGGATAATTTATTTAACCATATTCAAAGTTACCATTTGATGGAAGATTTCAGAATGAGTTGCTGTTTAGATTAACTTGAGGATAATTGGATTGAATATTCTAAGATATTTAATAAATATGAGTTCTTTTATTCATATTTATCCAATTTTCAAAGTATTTTACAACCTACCATCAACATATAAATAACTTTTCCATTACGATTTATTAATACTCCATTAAAATGGATGAGTTATGAGATAAGGTGAAGTGTGCACTGAAAATCAGCCTCTGAGTGAGTTGAACACAGTTTGTTTCTAGACAAACTCAATCATGTGGGATATTCCTATATGCAGTTGTTTATAATGAGACTTTTTGGAAGTTTTTCTGGTAGGTTTTTCAGGTCACAATCCGGCATCAATTTATTGAAATCGCAAGTTTGATAGCTATTTTATGCACAATCAAAGCGCTCAATGGTTTTTCAGGGTGCTGAATCCAAATATGCAGTTAAAAAACCATTTTAACTGCAACAAATCCAGATTTAACCTCAATTTCTTCCACCGGATTCCGTCACCGAAATCTCCAAAAAAGTCGCATTATAGACAACTCCTTCCTCTATGACCTCATTTTTACATTGACGTCATAAGTTTATGAAATAAGTTCTCGTGGACTCCTCTCCAGGGCACGTACAAGGGGAAACGTCTACATAACCATTCACATTTTCGCTCACGTTTTAAATATTGCTGGCACAGTCCTCGGCTCACATTTCCGCCAGAAATCACAATCAATATGTGCTTCCACCATACCTATAAATATTGGCCTCCACATTTTAAGTCCGCAACACTTTGCATCTTCAGTTGGTTTGAGATTTCGCTTTCAGCAATTACCAATCTCTAGAGTAGCCTAAACAAACTGCAACCTATCTGCTACATTGTGATCCATTGTTTTCCCCGCAACCCCACAGCGTTGACATGGATTCCCTAGTTATGGATAAAGCATCCCAAGAGCACGTTTCACCGTCGCCATCAGACGAAAATCGCGGACAAAAGTGCCCCCATTATAAGGGAATCCGAATGCGAAAATGGGGGAGTTGGGTGTCTGAAATCCGCATGCCCAAAACCAGAGAGAAAATATGGCTGGGGTCATACAAAACCGCCGAGCAGGCCGTCCGTGCTTATGACGCCGGAGTTTATTGTCTGAAAGGGCCCAATGCCAAATTCAACTTCCCCAATTCCGTGCCCGCCATTCCATCCGCATCTTCACTTCCCCGTCAGCAAATTCAGATTGTCGCCGCCAAATATGCCTTGGACGACATACCTTCAACCTCATCCTCTCTGCAGAATATCACAAATGTTAAGAACAAGGTGAGTGAGGAACAGGCATCGCCATCACAACCGTCTTCGGTTTCAGAAATGGAGTGGGCATGTGACAGTGGGCAGATCTCCAATGCGCGGGACATGGGGTTGTGGGAGCCTCCGTTTGAGGAGAATGGCGGTCTGAATTTGGAGAAAATCCCGTCGATTGAGGAGGCGTCACTGTGGGAGTTCATACCGACGTGGGAGGAGGATCAACCAGACGAATACATCTTCTTTGACCCCACAAATTTGTGGAACTTTTGAGACATTTGAATTATTTACAGGGAAAAGGAGGAAAGGAAGACTGCGTGATGCGTTTTTCGTTTGTCACGTTGTCCGACCGGCAACGAGCTTGGACCTGATTGTCAAAATATTTTCCTCAGTTTTCACCATATATATGGCTGACATGTTTTATAATAGTAAGATTAAGTGAGGTAATGTGTAAAATTTTAACGTTTTCAAATTTTATAAAAGTTTGGACTTTAAATTTTATTTTAAATAATTAAAAAGGGAGAGATTTATTCAAAATTAAATTATATTAATTTCATAAGTAAATCTAAATTCCAAATTTTTTATAAATTAAATTAATAAAAATAAATTAATTTAGGATGAGGTGGACTTAGTTAAGTAGGTTCAGTTGTGTTTTCTCCTTAAGAGGGCACAGGTTCAAAACCAGAGGAATAGAGTGTAGACTTCGCAGGGATGATGTGACCAGTTAAAATTGAATAATAATATATATCATAGATTAAAAAAAGATATTAATTATAATTACAATTTATCATGCTCTTGTTTGCTCAAATGTAAACTGACCCTTAACTGCATAATAATATGTATCATTAAAATAAAAAAACATATTAATTATAATACAATTTCATCAAGCTTTTGTTCTTAAATGTACACCTACCCTTAAAATTGCATAATAATATGTATCATTAAATTAAAATAACATAGTAATTATACTACATTTTCATCATGCTCTTGTTCTCAAATTTACACTTACACTTAAAATTGGATAATAATATATATCATTAACTTAAAAAAACATATTAATTATACTAAATTTCGTCATGCTCTTGTTCTCAAATGTACAAGTACAAACTACTATTTTTTATATTATACAACAAAAAATAACCTAATCATGTCCTTGGTTTTTAAAATATATCTACAAACTAGCACAACCACATTAATATTTTTAATATAGTTAATATAAGCCAAAGGCTTCATTTGTATATACAATTGATAAATATATAACAAATAAAATAAATAATACAAAAAAAAAGGTAATTCATGTCCTTGTTTTGAGTAACCATCTACAAACTAGCCAACCATATTAATATTTTTAATATGAGTTGATATAAGCCCAAAGCCCTTCACTGGTCTCTTTTTTTCTCCTTCTACATTGATAAATATATAACAACTTAAAATAAGCTAATCAGCACACAAAAAAATATTGCATAAAAATATTATTATTATCATTATAAATAATATTATTATTTTTGTATAATAATTATTTAATATTAAATTTACTTTATTTTATTTAAGTTGAAATTATGTAACATAAATATGAACCCTAGGAATATAAACCCTTAGATTAATAAACTCTAGGGATTGATGTTATAAACCCAAGAGGTTAATACTAAAACACCAAAAGGTTATATACCCAATGGAATACTATTAACCCAAGAGATAATTAACCCAAGGGATTGTTACTAAAAACACTAGGGTTTATACTCGCTTGAGTTTTTAGTATCAATCCCTTGCGTTTATTATTCCCTTAGGTTTATAATATCAATCCCTTCGGTATAATAATCTAAGTGTTTATATTCCTAGGGTATAATATTATTCATAGGTTTATAATATTAATCTCTTAGGTTCAATATAAATCATGGTCAACCAAGGGTTTATATACCTTGAATTTATAATATTAGTTCCTTGAGTTTAATAATATTAGTCCTCTGACCCGGATGCGGGTGTTAACGTGCATTAAATTTAAGCCATGCGCAAGCCACGCGGAGAGGACAGCGGGCAGATGCACAGGCGGATTGAAATGGAGTTCAAGTGGGTTGTAATGAATAGCATTCATTGCTATTCAATTCAGCCTCTATCCCAAGGAAATTACGAGGGAATTTACAGGATGGCTGCCAGAGCATTCGCCACTGTCCGTGTTTATGCGCAGGAGGGGAATTGGAGCTCTGAGGTGGAAGGAGGGGAAGGACAGGTAAGGAAAGAGGAGGGAGGCATAGGCGACAACAGGCCTTACCTCAAGGTTCAGTTCTTTACAGTGTCGATGTCTGGTTTATGGCATTCTCGGGAGGCAGAGGTGAGGAATGAGCAAAGGTTTCGTTCTGTAGTGGTGCAGCACTGCATAAGCGTTACCTCTCCTGTGAACGAATTCGAAATTCTTAATTTAGAGGTGGGCAGCGGATCAATTGCTGCGTTGCACAATCTTCAGGGGGAGACAGAGCATCCTTCACATCCCATGGCTCCTCGTCTACGCGCTACACCTCGCCGTGGATGCAACTATGGGCAGAGGGGAAGCTCAGGAGGCAGGGGTAGTCAAAGCCCACGACGCATTTCACCCCTTGCTTGTGCTTCGCCCCCTTCAATCGGATCGGAAGACTCAGGCTACTCTATCAGCAACACTATGCAATCGGCGAAATTTCAATTCAGACGCAGGACTAACAAACCCATCATCTTGGCTCTCGTTACGGTTATTTTCTCTGAAGAAGAGGAGGAGCAGGGAAGCTTGAAGGAGGAGACCGAGGAACAGACGCCTTCCCCCTCGGACAACACCTCGCAGAGGAGGGGAATGGAAGATAGCTCTTACATTCCTTCATCTCAGAGCAGGCTTGAAGATGACAACACTTTTTCTCACTCTGAGGAGCAAGCAGAGGTGCTACAGGAGATAGGAAGCATGAAGGACAAGGACACCATGGACATTGCTCAGCAAAATACTGAGGCTCCACAAGCGATGGACGTCACCAGGAAGGCTTCACCCCAGAAGCAAGCCTTGGACAAGGAGCCTGATAACTCCTTTGCTAACATCCTTTACCTCAAATTGCCGCTGGGAACGACACCTGAAGATATCTCGGACGGGATGGAGGTCACCTGGGATCGAGATCCGGACAAGGAAGCCGAGCAATGTTCAAAAAATCTCAAGTAGTCATCTCCGTTCTGAGGGTAAGGTCTTTGGCTCTTGGTCTGGTGGTAATATATATTCTCTGTTCTACTTATGCGTGTTTTTGAACAGGCATTTTGGGACCGGCTACACCTGTTCGGCGACCATGGTGCAGCGTACCGAGGCTGGCGACATTTCTAGAAGAGCAAGCCTATAATCTCTGTATTTTTGACAATGTCTTCCAGTTTTGTAGACTTCCAAGCCTGTAAAAACTTTATCCTCTGCTCTGAAGTGTATTACTGCTGATAGCATTTTGTATAATGTTCCTTACAATCAGCGAAACAGGCCTTTTTGTGAAAAGTTTTGAAAGAGAGTTGCTTACTCACTCTCAGAGGTTAAATCCTCTTGTAAATATTTTTTCAGTTTCTTTAATATAAATAGTTTAGTCTTTGCCCAGAAAAAAAAAAAAATATTAGTCCCCTGGGTTTATAATAACTTGGGGTTTTATTATTAACCCTTGGGTTTATTATTACATTGGCTTTATAACATAAATCCCATGGGTTTACTAATATAAGGGTTCATATTCATAGCGTTTAATACTAAAACCCCAAGAGATTATAAATCAAAAGAAATAATATTAAACCAAGGGATTAATACTAAAAGTCCAAGGAATTGTTAACCCAAGGGAATAATATTAAACCCTAGTGATTAATATTATAAAGCCAAGGTATATCAACCCTGAGATAAATATTATAAATACTAAAATAAACATGGTTGACAATGGTTGATTTTCATTTTGAGACAATCAACCAAAATGAAAATGAATCATTACTAGCCATGGTCAAGCATGTTTATTTTAGGGTTTATAATATTTATCTTAGGATTTATATACCTTGGGTTTATAATAATAATGCCTAGGGTTTAATATTATTCTCTTGTGTTTAATTCCTTACGTTTTTAGTATTAATCCCATGGGTTTATTATCCTTTTAATTAATATTATTCCCTTGGGGTTTTAGTATTATACCCTAGGAACATGAACCCTTAGATTAATAGACCCAATCGATTGATATTATAAACCTAAGGGAATAATAAACCCAACGAGTTAATACTAAAACCCTAAGATATTATAAACCGATAGGGACGAATATTGATCAACCCAAGGGGCTAATATTATAAATCCAATATGTATAAGCCCTTTGTTGACCATGATTTATATTCAACCTAAGGGATTAATATTATAAACCTATGAATAATATTATACCCTAGGAGTATGAACCCTTTAATTAATATACCCAAGGGATTGATATTATAAACCCAGACAATTAATACTAAAACCCAAGGGAATATAAACCCTAGTTTTAATAGCATTGATCCATTTGGTTTATTATCCCTTAGGTTAATATTATTCCCTGAGGTTTATAAACCTTTGGGGTTTAATTATTAACCCCTGCGGTTTATTATTAACTTGAGTTTATAATATCAATCCATTGTGTTTATTAATCTAAGGTTCCATATTTCGAGGGTATAATATTATCCATAGGGTTTGTAATTAATATTAATTCCTATGGTTTAATATTACTCCAGAGGGTTTATAATTTCTTGACTTTTTAGTATTAAACCTGATGAATTATATGGTTGAGCATTCTTGACCATGGTTGATTTTAAATCGAGAGAATATTTACCACAATGCAACATTACACCATGGTTAACCATGGTTGATTCTCATATTGAGACTATATTCGTCACAATGCAACATTGGGCCATGGTTGACCATGATTGAATTTATAAAACATTGTTGACTATAATTGATATTATAAACCCAAGGGAATAAAAAAACCCTACGGATTAATACTAAAAACCCAATGGATTATAAACATAAGGGACTAATGTTAAACCCTACAAATACGAACCCTTACATTAATAAACCTAAGTGAATAATAAACCCAAGGGATAAAAATTATAAACATAAGGTATATAAACCCTAAGGTAAATATTTTAAACCCTAAAATAAATATGGTTGACCACGATTGACTATGGTTGACCACAATTAGCAATGGTTAACCACAACTAACACATGGTTGACCACGATTGACCACAATGTGGCATTGGACCATGGTTGAGCATGCTTCACCATGATTTATTATGATATTGAGACAGTATTAACCACGATTGACCACAATGTGACATTGGACCATGGTTAACCATGATTGACTATGATATTGAGACAGTATTCGTCAAAGTGTGATGTTGGACCATGGTTGAGAATTATTGAATTTATAAAACATGGTTGACCACCGTTGATATTATAAACCCAAGGGAATCATAAACCCTGGGGATTAATACTAAAAACCCAAGGGATTATAAACATAAGGGAATAATATTAAACCCTAGCAATATGAACCCTTAAATTAATCAACCCAAAGGATTGATATTATAAACCTAAGGGAATAATAAACTAAAGGGATAAAAATTATAAACCCATAGAATATAAAACACAATATAAATATTATAAACCCTAAACTAAACATGGTTGACCATGGTTGATTTCCATATTGAGACAATTCTTTTCACAATGCAACATTCGACCATGGTTGATCATATTTGATATTATAAACCTAGGGGAATAATAAACCTAAGGGATTGATATTATAAAGTGAGGGGATTGATATTATAAACCCAAGGAAACAATAAACCCAGGTGATTAATACTAAAACCCTAAGGGATTATGAACCCAAGGGACTAATATTATAAACCTAAGGTATATAAACCCAAATATAAAAAATTTAAACACTAAAATAAATGTGTTTGACCATGGTTGATTTTCATATTGAAAGAATCCTTGTCACCATGCGACGTTAGAACATGGTTGATGATGCTTAACCATCATTGATTTTCATATCAACACAGTCTTTATGAAAATGTCACATTCGAGCATGATTGACAGTGGATGACTATGTTTGATTCTATAAAACGTGGTTGATTATGGTTGACCAATGTTGACTATGGTTGACCATGGTTGTCCATGAGTATCATAGTGATACAATATTTGTCATAATGCGACATTGAGCCATGGTTGAGATAATCAATTATTTTCTTATTGAGATAATATTTTTCACAATGCGACATTGGACCATGGTTGAATAATACTAAACCCAAGGGACCAATATTATAAACACTAGGTATATAAACCCTAAGATAAATATTATAAACACTAAAATAAACATGGTTGATAAACGCTAAACAATAAACACTAAATTTTTATACTATTAAACCAATGACTTATGAAACCTAAGGGATTAATACTAAAACCCAAGGAATTATAAATCCAAGGGAATAATATTAAACCTAAGGGAACAATATAAACCCAAGGTATATAAATTGTAAGACAAATATTATAAATGCTTAAATAAACATGGTTGACCATGATTGATTTTCATATTGAGACAATCTCTGTCATAATGTAATGTTGGACCATGCTCAACCATGGTTAAACCCTTAGATTAATAAACCCAAGGGATTGATATTATAAACAGAAAGGAAAAATATTAAACCCATGGCATTGATATTATAAAGCCAAGGTATTTAACCCTAAGAAAAACATTATAAACCCTAAAATAAACATGGTTTACAATGGTTGATTTTCATATTGAGACAATCCTTGTCATAATGTGACGTTCGACCATGCTTGACCATGCTTGATTTTCATATCGAGATAATCTTTGTCACAATGCGATGTTGGGCCATGTTTGTTTTTCATATTGAGACAATCTTTTTCACAACACAGCATTGGACCATGTTTGACCATGATTGGTTTTATAAAATATGGTTGACCATGGTTGACCTAGGTTGACCAAAATTGATTTTATAAAGCATGGTTTACCATAGTTGACCATCATTGACCATGATTTCCCATGGTTTACCATTATTTCCAATGGTTGACCATTATTGATATTATAAACCAATGGGATTAATACTTAAAACCCATGGGAATAATATTAAACCCTAGTAATATGAACCCTTAGATTAATAAACCTAAGGAATTGGACCATGCTTGACCATGCTTGATTTTCATATTGAGACAATTTTTATCACAATGCGACGTTGCATCATGGTTGACTATGATTGACCATGGTCAACCATGGTTGAAAATGATTGGCCATGGTTGCTTATGAATGTTCACGGTTGGCCATGATCGATATTATAAATCCAAGGGATTAATACTAAAATCCCAAGGGATTATAACCCAAGGGAATAATATAAACCCAAGGTATATAAACCTTAACATAAATATTATAAACCCTTAATTAAACATGGTTGATCATGGTTGATTTTCATATTGATACAATATTTGTTACAATATGATGTTGGATCATGCTCGACCATGGTGGAACCCAACAATTTACGAATTTCAAGCTTTCAAAGAATGAGTCAACGCTCATAGAAGGAACACCATACAACATACCTACATCGCTCATGGTATGGTCTTCAAGAAACGATTGTAACATACCATGATACACCAACCAACTTTGAAAAGAAGTTATAGAAATAAGACTTGAATGTGCATTCACCAACTCAATGCGAGAATTGCTAATCAATGCCACCTAATTAAAGAGTGTAAAAAATCAACAACTCCCCATATTTGACTCGTATGTTTTTTTTTTCTAATTTAAATATTTTTTTTTTTGTTTTTTAGAATTTATGATAATAATAAATATCAATACAACTATTTTTACTAATGTGTTTGATATACCATTTTCATAGGTTGATTAGTGTATATATGGATAGGTCGATTAGTGTATAAAAAAGGAAAATATCGTTGATCATCGTATTTCAACCACATTAGGAATAATAATAATAATCTAATTTTAAGGTCACAACCAAGCGAGACACTAAATTAGTGTATGAGATCCCCTTGTTTATAGGACAAGGGACTCACATCCGTGAAGTGATTTGACTGCTAAAGTCTACAAAGGCATACATACTCTACACTCCTACAGTTGTGACCTCTTATGAGGAAACACATGCTCTTAATGATTACGAAACTCATGCTCTTAAACATTAGTAAACGCAGTTGTGCTAGTTACAGTCAATGTGTTTAGTGTGGATTCATTATCCATGGTTGATTGATCCCTTAAATCTAACACATGTGATGTCCTTCTAAATAGTTGGGGGAAATACATCTTAGGTTCACCAATTATGCTTGATGAAGGTTGATGGGATTGATCAAGATTGACAAGGTTGACCATGATCAAGATTACATTAATGTTAATTCTCATGTTGACCATATATAACCATAGAGATATTGGTTGACCATATTCAAACAAGCTAACCATGGTTGGCTATGAGAAATAGATACAACATGGAATGTTCTAAGTTAACTATGGTTGATAAAAAAAATATGCTTAATCATGATTGACCATAACTAAAATAATAAATACTATAAATTTAAAATATAAATATTTAATAGATATTTTTAAGATATTAAACTATCATCTAGTTTTTTACCATTCAACATAATAAATATAGGAAATTTGAAATATACAAATTCAATGTTTTAGTTTTGGTTTAACCTTATTTATTTATCTTTTGAAACTACATTGTTGGATAT